>VUQI01060184.1:0-11784 GCA_015106735.1 Paratilapia polleni | reverse complement strand
CTGACTCCACAGAATGTCCCTAAATGTGACCTCCTACCCAGTCTGTAAATGAGCCAATATCCTACCCACAATTCTCTGTTGTGTCTCTTGTCACCAGTTGGAAGTCTCCACTGAGTCTTTCTCCAGCAGTAACCTTCTTCCAAGGTCACGACCCATCAGTGACATCAATGGCTCCAGCCAGTCCCCCGCCCACTCTCGTGGTGTAGCAGCCACTCAGAAGCAGCGGCGTTTCAGTGACCATGGTGAGTTTGCAGTTGTGGTCAGAAGTTTACATGCACTCATCATGGAGATGAATGTCATTGTAATTGTGGGCTTTTAATGGTTTTTTTGAACTGTCCTTTTTCAAGGGCAGGAATGATTATACAGCATACATCTTTAATGCTTTTAAAAAACAAGAATACTCTAATCCACACAGGGTCAAAAATATACATACAGGCTTAAATATATACATACACCCCCACTAATATTTGGTTAAATGTCCCTTAGCAAGTTGCACCTTGACCAGACAGTAGCCATCAACAAGCTTCTGGCATAAATCTGGCTGGATATTTGACCACTCTTCTTTGCAGAAATGGTAGAGTTCATTTAAATTGGTTGGTTTGGTGGCATGGACCCAGCTTTTAAGCATAGTCTATAAATTTTCAATAGGGTTGAGGGCTTTGGGAAGAGCATTCCGGAAGCTTAATGTTAGCCTACTTTATCTGTTCCAAAACTAGTGGACTGTTGAAACACTCAGTTGTGTCCAAGTTACAACCATCTAGCTGCTGAGTTTAGGCAAAGTTGAAGAATTTGGAGGTAGGCCTCCTTGTTCATTATTCCACCTTCCAGTTCATGGCAGGCTTGAGCCTTGGTGGTTCCTGGGGTGTTCCTGAATATCTTAACCAATTTCCTCTCATCTGAGGGTGACAGTTTGGGTCTTCTTCCAGACCTTGACAAAGTAGTGACATATCCGAATAACTTGTACTTGCGTACAGTTGTTTGAACTGATGATCTTGGAATCTGCTGTTGTTTAGAAAGAGACTCCAACAGACCTTCCCAACTTGTGTAAATCTACAATTCTCCTTCCTAGATCTTCACTGAGTTCCTTGGACTTCCCCATTGCTCTGAGTATTGGTCAATCCAATGAGTGCTGGCAAACTACCAGTTGTAGTCAAAGAAGTGAATAGGCCTTGCCCTTGTCAAGTTAAAAGATACTCTAGAACCTTCATCACCACTTATTAAAAGATTTAAGTGAATGTATGTATATATTTGAGCCTTTATGTATAATTTTGACCCTGTTTAGATTAGAGAAAATCCAAAATAAATTCAAACTTGTGCACCCAATTCTGTTTTTTTAAAGTCATTAAAGATGCTGTACAGTCGTTCCACCCTAGAAGAAGAAAACTTCAAAGAAATCATAAAATCATTAATGATTTCTTTGAAGTGAATCATTAAAAGCCCAAAATTACAGTGACATTCATGCCCACGATGAATGGATGTAAACTTCTGACCACATCTGTATGTCGCATCAGAAACATGAAGACAGTTTGCTCTGTTTACATTTTTTTATGGATATATAAATATTTTATATCTGTTGTAAACACTGTTAATTACACAAGGTTCTTGGACTTCTAATCCAAGAATCCACTCTCCCAACTAAGAGTATTTAAGCTATTACCTGGATCAATCGGTGTGCATTCTCTGTTTTGTATTTTTAGTGGCACCCTCTATCCCCCCGCCCGTCTCCTACACCAAGCGCAGTCATGCCAGCAGCGTAGAGAGTGACAGGAAGGAAGAGCCGGCCTCACCCATTGGAGCTCCAGACCGCAGGAAGTCAGCCACAGCCTCAGGGGTAAGAGGATTTAGAATTTGTCCAGTTTTGATATAAAGCAGGTCCTCGAACAGATATCAGATTTAAATCAGGGTTGAAGGCCAAACAGCATGCTTTTTCCTTTGGACTCCGTGGATTTTCCTATCAAATATGTAGAATTTAAAAACAATCTTGCCTCGAGTCACACCAGACATGATGCCTTCTAGCACCTTGACATTTCAAGCAATGAATACTTAGTGCTCATGTAACATAGTTCAACATTATTACCTGCCACAACAGTGTGTGGCTGTTATTTGTTTTCACCTTGTTAGTCTATGTGCGTGTGTGTGAGAGAGAGAGAGTCATGACAAAATGGTACTGGACACACCTACTTTAGTGTGAACTACCACAAATACAGGCAGTTAGCTGTTTAGTGTAGATGTCTACAGCTTCTGGTCCAGCTGGTCTCTACTTCAGATTGTGGCTTTACTGAATACAGCCTGTAGGGGGCATTAGAGCTTTGCACTTTCAGTGTTGTATGGAAAGCCAAGCGGTTCTAAGCTACATGTGAGAAATTGTTTGTATGTTGTAATTGTGGTGTGAAAAGAAAACACATTAACAACATGTGATCATCACACATCAGATTCCCTTACTCTGAGTCATGTGGACAGTTTGACTGGGCAGGTTTCTCTAAGCTGCTGAGCCCTGGAAGCCTGGGAAATGCCTATCGCTATTTAATACACCTCAGATCTTCTTATTATATTTTTGTCCTTTTTTTATGTAGCCCGATCTTTGGATTGCAGCTGTGTGACTTAAATTATTTCCATCCAAATAAAATTGCCTCCCTATCTTTTTGGATAGTAGACTTTAACACCATTCATCAGACTGTTAACATGAAATTGTTAAGGTGTTACCAACATCTACAAATGCTTGGCTTTCCGTGGTTTTTGCTCATCTTGGATCAGTGAGTTAATGTCGTATTGGCGTTTTTCAGAGTATGACTCGGAGGAACACGTACGTTTATGAGAGGAGCAGCACTGAACGCCACTCGGCTGCTATTCCCAATGGGAAGGACAGCAGGTGAGGAGCTCTGTGGGAGTGTTTATTCATTACATGCTGTCATTTTCCAAGTCAGTAACAGATCTCTCTGTGTTTCAGTCTACCTGAGGTACCTGCAGCATCCCTCTCCCCATCACCAGTGGCATCTGTGTCCTCCACACGTTCCCGTCATGTCAAGTCCATGTCAGCGTCGGGACATCCCATGAAGTCCTGCCTGCCCCCCATCGACGACAATGTGGAGTTTCAGAGGTGAACACTACCCGCAGGAGCCATTTTTCTTTGACAAACATTTCAATCAACCTGCCATGTTATATCAACATTCTCACCTCCCACCCCCAGCTCCCCCCGTCAGCCACCATCATCACCATCAGGCTTCAGCGTCACCAGCAGCAGCAGCAGCACCACGCCAGACCGGACCCGCTTCCCGCGCGGCTCCGCCAACCGCTCCACCTTCCACGGCGCTCAGCTTCGAGATCGACGGCCTGCCACTTACAACGGCCCGCCCGCCTCACCTAGCCTGTCGCAGCACGCCACTGCCACCCCTCATCGTGGCACTTCCACCTCCCTAATTGGCAAAATCACCTCCAAGTTTGTACGCAGGTCAGTCGCAGCTCTAGAACATCTGGCTTCCACAGACAAATTAGGATGTTGTAGATGAATGAAAGTTGATAGTGTCAGTCTTTTTTTTTTTAAATAATATTTTTTTTTTAAATAATAATTTTTAGTTTTGAAGATGTTAAAGCACAATGTATTTATGTTTCATGCTCATGTGTCTCAGGTAGGACAAGTGCATTGCTTCTCTGAAAATCACTGCAACCAGGCTGGTTCCTTAGGCAGGTGGTTTGGAAAATTCTCCTCCAGAACATTAAGAGACACCTCATTTACTGATACGTTTTATGCACAATTTGTGCTGAAAAATCTTTATATAAAACAATTTATTTAACATACCCTGGAGTTGCTGTGAGGCTCTCAGTCAGTCAGTGTTGCTTTCAAATAATAATTGCCAATTTTTCTCATTTCATAGTCCCTGCTGAGTCAATACACAAATATGTAGGATATACTCTTCTGTCCTCTTTAGTGTTTGCCTGGTTGTAGACTTGAGAGTGTAAAGAGCTGACAAATCTGTATGATATCAGCATGTATTTGTGCCTTGTTTGGGAAAGTAAGCTCTTTAGGTGTGCATGTGTCACCTGTTGCAAACAACACTTGTGAACCTGGCTCTAAGCTTGCAGTCATGTGAAAAAGAGTGCACCCTCTTTCACTTCTAATAATAAAAATATCATCTGTACCATCCTGGTCAACTTCAGATTAACAACAACATGACATATTACACAGTGTCATTATTTATTTAACAAAATCTAAGCCAAAATTCAGAAGCAGTGTGTGAAAAACTAAGTCCACCCTTACTGCTTTCATAGATATTAAGAGGGTAAGTAGCAGCCAGGTGCTGCTAATCACATGCACTTATTTAACTGATCATCAACAAGTGTGAACACCTCTATAAAGGCAGAACTTTTGTCTGTTTGCTGGTCTGGAGCATACAGGTGTGTATTAACACAAAGCCAAGGAGGACAGACATCAGTAATGATCTTAAAGAAGCAATTGTTGTTGCCTATCAGTCTGGGAAGGGTTATACAGCCTTTCCAAACAATTTGAAGACTATCATTCTACAGTGAGAAAGATTATTCACAAGTGGAAAACATTCAAGACAGCTGCCAACCTTTCCAGTATCCCAATGTCAGACCATGCAATGCTCAGAGAAATTCAGAAAACCCAAAAGCTATATTTCAGACTCTACAGGCCTCAGTTAGCATGTAAAATGTTACAGTTCATGACAGTACAATTAGAAGAAGACTGAACAAGGGTGGCTTGTTTGGAAGGGTTACCAGAAGAAAGCCTCTTTTCTCTAGAAACATGGCAGCAAGGCTTAGGTTTGAAAAGTTGCATCTGAACAAATCACAAGACTTCTGGAACAATGTGCTTTGGACAGACAAGACCAGAGTGGAGATGTTTGGCCATAATGCACAGCACCACGTTTGGTGAAAACCAAACACAGCATATCAGCACAAACACCTCATACCAACTGTCAGCACGGTGGTGGAGAGGTGATAATTTGGGCTTGTTTTGCAGCCACAGGACCTGGGCACGTTGCAGTCACTGAGTCAACGATGAACTCCTCTGTATACCAAAGTATTCTAGAGTCAAATGTGAGCCCATCAACAGCTGAAGCTTGGCCAAAACTGTGTCATGCAACAGGACAATGATCCCAAGCACACCAGAAAATCTACAACGGAAAGGTTGAAAAGGAAAAGAATCAAGGTGCTGCAATGGGCCACCTTGCAACACCAGACCTCAGCCTGATTGAAATGCTGTGGTGGGAACTTAAGAGAGCTGTGGCATAAACAATTACCCACAAACCTCAGTGAAGCAATGCTGTAAAGAAGAGTGGGGCAAAATTCCTCCACAATGATGTGAGAGACTGATACAGAAAATGACTGATACGGAAAATGATTACTTCAAGTTACTGCTGCTAAAGGTGGTTCTACAAGCTACTGAATCATGGGGTGTACGTAGTTTTTCACACACTGTTTCTGCATTTTGGCTTAGCTTTTGTCAAATAAATAATGACATGGGTGTAATGTGTTATGTTGTTGTTCGTCTGAGGATGTATTTAAAAAATTTTAGAACCTGCCAGGGACCAGATGACATTTTTTTTATTAGAATTAAAAGAGGGTGTGGCTCAGGAGGTAGAGCAGGTCGTCTACTAATCGGGAGGTTGGTGGTTCGATTCATGGTTACCCCAGTGTGCATACCGAAGTGTCCTTGGGCAAGTTACTGAACCCCAAATTGCTCCTGATGTGCTCATTGGAGTATGAATGTGTGAGTGAATGTTAGAAAAGCACGTAACTGTAGAAAAAAAGCGCTTGTATAAATGTGTGTGTGATTGGGTGAATGAGACATGTAGTATAAAAGCGCTTTGAGTGCTCACATAGAGTAGAAAAGTGCCAACCTATGTGCACAAATGGCTCTGTTCCAGTCCTATATGTGGCAGTAATGCAGAAGACAAAACAGCAATAGTGAGGCCATTTTAAGTGAGAGACAGGTAACCCTGCAAAAGTTGTAAGTTCAGATTCACTTCTGTTGTTCACAAAATTCAAAGGATAACAGAAACAGCGGCCCTGTTATTCTGGATAAGTTGTCATGGGGAGTAATTTTTTTTGAAGGTAGCTGACATTTCAAACCTAGATAAATTAAACCAAAGAATTCTGACTGGATAGGTGGCACTGCAGGTAAATAATCACATTTTTTGTGTGATTTATGTGACAGTTTAATGTGGATGAAAATCTACTGTTATTTTATTCAGACTAGGTGCTGCTGCTCTTTGTGGTTACAGTCTGGCTTCTCTCTTTTTTACACTCTCCTCCTTCAGGAGTTTATCAGGTGAGCCCAAAGAAGAGGGTCGGGAGGCCAAGCCTCGTTCCCTGCGCTTCACGTGGAGCATGAAGACTACGTCCTCCATGGAGCCGGGGGACATGATGAAGGAAATCCGGAGGGTTCTGGACGCCAACAACTGTGACTATGAGCAGCGTGAGCGCTACTTGCTGTTCTGCGTGCACGGTGACGCCCGGCTGGACACTTTGGTCCAGTGGGAGATAGAGTTGTGCAAACTGCCCCGCCTCTCTCTGAACGGCGTGCGCTTTAAAAGGATCTCTGGCACATCTATAGCCTTCAAAAACATTGCCTCTAAAGTGGCCAATGAGCTCAGGCTCTGAACAATTCCTGGTTATTATCAAATGAGCACTGAGAGCTGTGCTCCTCTTCTTCACAGAATGACGCCCCACCAAGTGATGGCAGCCATCTTGTGTTCAGCACTATTCCAGGCTAACTGCTGTATGACTAAGAGACATTACACCCAATTATACTTAACACAATTACTATTTAATGTTGTCACTAAGTGTTGATGCAAATAAAAACAAATATTAAAAAGGTTGAAGGCGCAGATATTCAGCAGGTTGCAGTTCATCCCTGTGTTCCTTCAGCAGCCAGAGAGGATTTACAGACTCCAGGAATAATAACATGAGAGCTGCAGCTCAGTCTGTCGCTACCTGTTGAAGCAAGACTTCCATGGGTTAGTTACTGTTTACGTGCACTTAAAAAAAGCAGTTTTTTCTAAATCCTAGAAAACAGAGTTTTGAAACAGCTGAAGTGGAAACCTGATACACTTTGTCAGGTCTGTCGGCGTTAAAGCTGACCTTTGTTCTGAGTAAACAGTTTCCACGCCTGAAATGACCTAACTAAACTGCATGTAATCCGGATTTTTGCAGTTCTGATATAATTACATTGCATGTCAATGCATCCTCCAGTTTCTTGGCTTAAACTAACTGTAGCCTGTTTTCTGGAGTGCAAGTAAACAGTCAGTGAATCATTACTGCTGCTCTGCCTGTGCAACTGTCCAGCATGTGCAATGAACAGAAGTAGAACAGCTAGCTGTATATGCAGTTCTTAAACCTATAATAATCATTATTCATGTACCAACACATTCTCATTGGATTCTGGTGGTTTCTCTCAATTTTCGTCTCATAAACAGGTAGAAAGACTATCAGCAAGCACTGTTAGCAAACCAGTGACAGCCAACCAAAGATGAGTTCAGACTGAGACAGGGAAAGGTTGCAGGTGAATTTTGAAATCAGTTAAAGGCTGAGCTGTAGTACGTACAGTACAGTGATGCTCTAAACAGGCAGTTAGTTTGTATGTTGCCAGCTAGCTGCAAGATCTGCACAGGCATAGAATATGCTTTTTTTTGTAGCTGATAAACAGACTGGGAGTCAAATTTTCGCAGTTCCTAACACGACCTGGCAAGCTAACAAATGTTAGCAACAGTGAAGAAAAGGTTTAGCACATATTAGTGTAGGTATGTGAGCAGCGCAGCTGTTTTACTTGATGCCGAAGTGACTTTTTAATTCTCTTTGATCTGCCAAAACTGCCACACGTCAAAATTTTCTTTGAGGACAAACCATTTGAGATGCAGCATGTATTTTCTTCAGGAGTTCCTATGACCCAAAAACATAGAAATTAACAGACATTTATCATCATATAATATTAATAACACAAACGGAACAATAATTCAATGCAGTGCCCTTTCTTTAGCACTACTTGCATAGGATTAATATCACCAGGGAACCTTTTGGTTATTTGTGTACCATGCAGTGCATTCACAGATGATAAATGATTTCTGTGCTTATTTGATTTTATTGAAATTATCCCCAGATGACAAGTACTGATCAGAAAGAAGAAAAGAAGCACTGCATGGATCTGATGGCTGAAATGACAGGTGCTCTTCTGTGGGGCAGGTAAAGTTTCAAAGAACAAAGTCCAGGAAAACTTGATAATTATTATGTGGTGTGGCGTATAACCTCTTCTGGTAAAATGATATATTAAGTTTGTTCTTTGAGCAAATTGGCAGAAAAAAAAACTGATTACATGGGTCTGATTGGTGACTACAGACCTAATTTTAGGTTGCAACATAATAACTGATGAGCCTGTTGAACGATAGTAAAAGCCCACCACATGCTGCCATACATATCTCATTATGCTTCAAGACTTCCCTCTTCTGTTGGATGCTGTGTAATGACATTTCGAATTTCATTTAGAAATATTCCCTGACCAGGAGACAGAGAAAAGTTGCAGACAAAAAAAAAAAAAGAAATCATCAAGATGCTCAATTACCAGACCTGTGTTTGGCTAAATATTGGTAATTTGCTGTTTTAATTTACACATTAGAACTAGCAGATTTGAACAGGAGTGAGATAACAAATAACCTCTAAAATTATTCCAACTACTAGATGTCCCCATTTAATACTAACCCTGTGCAAATGATCCTTTTGTTTGTTAAGTGTCACCTGGACAAAACTGACAGTCATACATTTCCAAATGTTGGACCCATATTGGATTATATGAAACCATCAAACAAGAAGACCAGGTCCTGCATCTCATATGGTTTACAATACCACTGTTAAACAGTGATAGAAACAACATTTACATTCCATCTTTTTTTTTTATGTGCTCCAAACATTCCTGAATTTGGATTATACATTTCACTCTGTTGTACTTAATTCCTTATATTAGGGACAGGGTTATTCCATTCTCAACCTCTCTAAGTTTGCGCAACCTTTCCAATCAAATTCTCCGGTTTGCACCCTCGCCCAGTCCTAAATTTTGACAAACAACCTTTTGAGTTATATCCACTAACATTTCACAGCTCCTAGTTTCATTAGAAAGTAATAGGCGCAAAGACAATACAAACTAAATGATTATGATGACTACGCTGAAGTGTAGCTCCTCAGGACAAATCTGCTAAAATTCTTATGATACAGACTAGTCCTAATCAGTACCAGCTAGCCACATTAGCCTGTTGTCTGCTGCGTTCACTGTAAAAATGTGTGCAGCGGACCCACCTTTGTTCTCAGCTTTACTTTCATGCTGTGAGTTACACAGTTGACAGCAGAGAAAATCCAAAATGTTGGTTGTATCATGGAGTTAATGCAATGCCTGTGACCTGTGACCTCCTGAAGCAGCAAGCCTTTTCACTCCCCTGGCTGACATTAATACTATTGCAATAATATCAAAGCTGCTGATACTGATGTCAGTGCTAAACAGCTGTTTTTCAGGTGGCTTAAAACACAAACTGTATGTTTTTTTCTTGTTTTTTTTTTTTTTCACGTTTCCAGCTGACAGAGCAGAATGTGTTTTTGCTGTTTTGCTGAGTCATTGTTGTGATTGCCGTCTTAAATAATACCTGCTCAGATGAATATGTGCAGGTATAGTATTGATGGTGTGCACCATCAATACTGTGACCACTTTTTGTCTCCATCCCTGAAAATGTTAGTGAGATTAAACTGGCATAATGTTTTTCTTTACATCCCATAGAAATTATGACCCCCTTTAAGAAATTTGGACAAGCTAATATTTGATTGTGTTTGAAACAGAATCAAATGTTTGCTTGTCCAAAGGTCCAAGGTAAAGGTGATATACTTAAATAACATTCAAGGAAAATTAGCTTTTTTTGGTGATTTCTTCAACAAAAGTATCAACATGTAATATTTTTCTGTGGAAGAAATCATTACACCGTGACACCAGAAGCTATAATTACCTCCTTTGGCAAAAGTAATTTGTAAGAGTTTTAAAATGTGTCTAGCAGCCTCTGACATCAACTTGACGAAGTTTTTGACCACTTTTCCTTGCTAATTCCCTTCAGTTACAAGATGTTTTGGGGTTTTCCTGCATATGCTGTCTATTTCAAATCCCCCACAAAATTTCTGAGTTCTTTGTTGTGCAATAACCCCCCAATTTCTTCTTTGTGAGCCTTTCCTTGGTGTTTTTACTAGGTTTGTTACAATCATTATCCTGTTAAAAAGACCACTTCTGGTTCAACACCAGCTTTGCCCAATATCTTCAAGTACTGTTTGATATGACACAGAATACAGTTGAATCAGTGACAGGATGCTCAGTCTCAGAGGCGGCAAATAACCCAAAACCAGAACATTTCCACCATGATTGGTGAGGTTCTTGTCATGAAAAGCTGTCTGGCTTTGATTTGTCTGTCCAGTGCACATTATTCCCAAGGCTTGGCTTATGACTGTAAATTCTTTGGCTGTCTGTATTTTTGATCTTATTTTAGATGTTGACACCAGCAGTTGAAAAGAATGACCTCCTGTGATGGTACTGTTTCTGGGCTGAATTTGCTGAGGCAGCCAGTACTGGACAAATTGACTAAATCGACACAACTTGTAAACGATTTTACAGAGGAATCGTTTATTTCTAATATTTGGGGAAACGCTGACAGACTCACAGATATGCAAACCTTTTTTCCCTGTGTGTCAGAGGTATAGAAAAGGTTTCGCCTGCCATTCTCCACAGAGGTACTAACATTGGCACCCTATCTGGGCGTTCCAGATAAGGGATCAGTGTGATTGTTGCCAGTCATGTGTTTGAGTATATCACCTTTTTCTGTAGGCATAGAGGAACAGGTATTTCCTTCACATCTTGATTTTTATGTTACCATTGAAGAGTATGAACAACAACCACACAACTCAGGTGTCCAGTGCACTTACAGTTCAGCAAGCAAATTGTTTTCCATCCATATGTCCCCTTTCCCAGATGTTATTCTATTTTTTTTTTCCATTATGAACAAATTCCATGTGCAGATCCAAACCAACAACATTTGTACTTTCTAGTGATTCTAAGCTCCAGGTTCAATCATAATCCTTTAAAAACATCACAGAATTAGGTGTTTCTTATAAAAAGAAGTAATTTCCTAAAACTGCTGCTCACTGTAGTTTTTTTAGTCAAACGGATATGATATGTTAATACAGATACTCAATTATCAGCTGGGGATTTGTTCACATTTGATACTCTAATGAGTATTTGGGGCAGCAGGACAGTATACATATAGTATACATAGTTGGTTATTTTTCAGCACAATACAGTTTTAATTACACTCAATGCAACAAAAGAAATATTTTAACTCTAATAAAACCACTACCAGTAGATATTTAAACAAAGGACCCTTTCAGTGATCATGTTACATGGAAACTGTCTGTACTAATGAAGCTCTGTGGCACAGAGGCTTTGGTTTACACCTACAGTGCTTCCATGCCTCCATTCATTGTTGGTTTGGGTCTTTAATTAGGATTTGTTCACATCCTTTAAAGGGCAATTCCAGCTGAAATTAGTCTTCTGTGGGCTAGATGCTGATATTGTCCTTTAAACCTGTTTGTTGCTGTTTGCTGGTAGAGCAAAACACATGCGTTCTACATGTCCTGCTTTGTGTTTCTGTTGAATTTGGTGGAAAGGAGCAATGTTGTTTTTTTTTTGTTTTTTTTTGTTTTGGGGGGGGGGGGGGGGGTTTTTTTTTTTTTTTTTTTTTTGGGTTGGTA
>VUQI01060181.1:4450-16990 GCA_015106735.1 Paratilapia polleni | reverse complement strand
CCCCCTTCTCCTTCCCCCCCCCCCCCCCCCCCCCCCCCTTTGTCCATAAAGCTAACATTTAGTAAATTTCATAACCATTTTCTGCATTATACAGCAGCTTTGTAAGTCTTTTATCCTGATCTGTATATATATTTTTTTTTAGATATTTTGCTTTGTCCATCATTGATTCCCTTGTGCTTTAACCACTCTGCTTCTCAGTTTTAGTCAAATAAACATATCAAAAGCATATAAGTGTATTTTGCAATGCACATAAATTTATCTACAGATGTTGTAATGTCTGCCCTTTCACATTAACTCCACCTCCCCTGCAGGGATCATTAAAGTTTCAGCAACTGCCTACCTGTTCCTCTGCACGGGAGAGTTTGAGCTGCAGGTCAGCTGCTTGTTGCTCACGGTCTTTCAGTTTCTCCCCCGACAGCTGCCTCTGCTCTTTCAGTCGACCTTGCACCTCACCCAGCTGCCTCTCTGCCTCCAACAGTTTGGCATGCAGCTAGCAAAGCGTAGAGATGACAGTGAAGAGTAAAATGGAGAACAAATTATGATAAAGTCCAAAGGCAAGAAATACAACAGATACACCTGGATACCGCTTTCATTTTCTATTTGTAACACATTAATCCATGATATCTGTTCATTAACTATTGGAATGCTTTCTGGTAAAAGCTAAACCAACATTATAGTTTATGTTTGTTTTTATTCAGCCTCCCAACTTAACTATTTTACACGACTGTATTTGTGTAACTGAAATGTAAATAGTAATGTTAAATTCAACATAAATTTCTTTATACCAACTTGCAACAGTCATCTCAAGACACTTCATGTCTTGAGGTAACATATTAGAGAGAAACCTAATGATTCCCTTTGAGAAATAATCATCTTAATTGTCTTAAATCTTAAAATGATTATATGCAAAAACAGGTTTTCATGAGCCTCTGACGTTTTGTTCCACAACTGTTTCTAACAACTGTTTTTAATTTTACATACAGCAGTCTTTGTGGGTTTTTGCCTTACTCACCTGACTGATCTCAGTCTGCTGCTGGGCACCTAGGCTTTCCTTTTCTTCTCTCTGCTGTTCCAGCTGTTTCCTCTCAACCTTTAACTCTGCATGCTTCACCTCCAGCTCTGCAATCTCACTCTTCAACTTTGCCACCTCCTCAGCCCTCTCTGTAAGCTCCGTCTGGGCCTTCTGCAGGGACGCCTCAGCCCCTGTGGCCCGAGCCTGCAGCTCTTGTACTTCCAATTCCCTTTCCCTCAGGCTGTCTTGGACTTCCTTCTTGGCAGCTTTCTCAGCTCCCAGATGCTCCTCCAATTGTTGATACTCCTTCTCCTTGCGTGAAAGCTTTTCAGACAGGCTCTGCAAGTACAGCAGAAGACAACATCAATCAGCTATGTAATATTTGCCAAGCCATTTGGCAGTTATGGTGGTGACGGTTTTCTATAAATCGGATTAATGGCCAAGGAGTAAATTTGTGAAAAACAAAACAATGCCAAGTAAAAATTATTGTCTTCTAGTATTTCTTGGGGGAGCAAGGTCTCATTAAAAAAGACTGATAATGTTACAGTTGCTAATTAAGTCACAGTGGAACATGAACCATTTGTCTTTTCTAAATTAAAACTGTTAGCATGATAGGAGCTGCACCACGTCGTGAACACCCCCACCCCATGTGATACGAGCAATGGAAAAGAACAGTGGCCTGTCAAGAGTCAAGAATAAAGTGTGGTATGCGATTTCTAGAGCATGGTTTATGACACAGAGCTGCAAAGCACTTGCTCTGGCATAAGCTCTGGCAGTTAACTTGGCCACAGGGTGACAAAGAACAAAATGTTGTTAATAGTGAAGCGTGCTGCTAACTAGAAGTGTGAAAGGGCACCTGGATTTCACAGACATTAAAGAAACTCCTGAAAGCCAAAACAGCAAAACCTTCTTTAAACCATTTTAGTTCCCACCCTCCACCCCCCTTTTTTATTTATTCTCTTCCTTCTCATATACAAGAGAAGGAAGTTTGCTTTTCTCCTCTCTCAGTGCTGTGTCTCTCCTTTTTAATCCCAGAGTTGCAGACCAGTTAAACCCTTGTCTGTTCCCTGTACATCCTTAGTCCTGATCCTCTGTCTCTCACCATCTGCTCACCCTTTTTTTTTTTTTTCTCCCCCTTTCTATTCTCATGAGATAAATATCTGCATCAGGTCTCGGGTGTCCTGTTGCGAGGAGAAGTGCAGGGCAGGGGCAATGTTCTGGAGATCCACTTCTGTAATCCCCTTCTTACCAGAAGACTCACTTGGCTGGAAGACTGTTGTTGAGAATTTAATCTCTGGCTAAATTTCCCAGTTCCCGTTGCAGCAGTGCTGTTACCTGTGATTGTGTTTCACCCCCAGTGATAGAGCCTGCAGTGCAGAGAATCTCCTTGCTGGTTTAATTATAGTACTGCAACTAAATTTTGTCAACATGTCTGGGTTGCCAAAGACAGTTGGTGACAGCAGGGTATTGTGATGGGACCTGATGCTGAGCAACAGAGGGAGGTTTACAAACTGAGGTGGCATGCTCTGTACTCGAGGAGCAGCTGATGAAGTGGCTAGAACAGCTGTAGCTGTTTGGTTCTGGTGTGGTGTGAATGTGTTACCTGACTTTGCTGCTGCAAGTTATTCAAATTGCCCTGCAACTCGTGGATCTGTTGCGTGTAGACGGCTGCTTCCTGAGGACCCTTCTCCAGCTCTGCCTTTAGTTGGGATATGGTCATCTGCAGTACAATAAAAAGACATGTTGAACTCTTTCTCAAAGGCATTTAATGTATATTCAGGATACAGAAGCAGCACTGTAAAGGACTGACATAAAAGAAACCAAAAATAAAAATAAAAAAAGCCAACAATGATTAGTAACAACCAGGCTTCACTTGCACAAAACCCAATAAAGAACAAAAAAAGAGGTCAGACACTTATATATAAATATATATAGATAGATAGACAGATAAATAAAAATATATATAAATTTCAAAAAAACAAAGCAAAACTCCAAAAAATGAAACTAAATTTGGGGCCGACTTGTTTACCTCCAGTTTACGAATCTTGAGTATTGTGAGTGATGCAGAGGGGTACAGTGTGTGAGAAGCAGAAGCAGAAGGGAAGGGAAAGAGACACAGGGAGAAAGTTGAGTCATGAAACAACAGCAAGCAGCAACATAGAGCTGCTGAGCTGAGAGAATAAATAACAAATAAATTTTATTCCACTTCATTGTCACAACATAGTGCTATATTAGGATTTAGCTGAATATTTTGCACAAAAAAAAAAATGTATTCCTAAAATGTGTGAAATTTAAAAAAAAAAGTGTTCATACTAAAGAACCTAAAACTCCATCAAGCTGTTACGAAAACTGTTTCAGACAGCTGACAAACTTTTAACAACACTGCCTGTCAATTCTATCCAAGAGCTATTATAAAAATCAAAAAACAGACCTCCAAATATTCTCAAAATGTGCTTCTCAGTGTGTAAAAATATGAGATCGTCTTTAAGATCATTTGCAGAAAGAGAGGTTCAGGGCCCGAGGCTGCCTAATGGAACTCTATAAATACTCCTCTCCTTCTGGGATAAAAAATGCAGGAAATAAGGCTGAATTATTCACCATGCATTAATTACAGGTTGAATTAGGGACAAAGCCATCTGGTATAATATAACTACAGTACATCAGAACTTATGTTTCTTGTCTTTTGCTGAAAGTCGTGTTGGGGCACTGAGCAAACGATGGGCGAAAATATATCAAATATTTACGTAGACCGTGAAAATGATCACGTTTATGTGCTTGTGACAGGACAAAAGTCAAGGTGAGTGAAGTTTATTTTGAAACGTGTCAGGTGTTTTGGCCTTCTTACCTCTGAGGTAGCGTAATTAGCCTGCAGCTGCTCGTAATGGTTTTTGAGACGCTCTGACTCTTCCTCCCTCTCGCGGGTCATGTGGTCCATCAGCGTCTGCACCTGCACCAGCTCCTTCTGCAGAACCTCTACATCCTCAACGCCCGGTCGCTGCAGCTAGGAGTAGAATGAAGACACTGCATTAAAAAGGGGGGGTGGCAACAAGTCCGAGCAAAAGACAGCTTTGGTTATGAGGTTGATCAAAACTTTATGTCCATAGACATGGGTGTATATGAAAGTCACTGGGTGTCCACACTTCAAAATGTTTTGAACAATAGAACAATTAGAATCAGGTCCATAAGTTTTTGGACAATGGAGCAATTTTTGTAATTTTCTTAAATCAAACAATCAAGATGTGACTGTTTTAGCTTTAAAGTCTGCACTTTCAGCTTGTTTAGGAATTACATTAATGATTTTTTTACTTGGATGAAAATCCTTGGCAGACAAATGACTGCCTGAAGTCTAGAACCCATGGATATCACCAAATGCTGGGTTTCCTCTTTTGAGATGCTCAGCCAGGCCTTTATTGCAGCTGCCTTCAGTTGCTGCTTGTTTGTGATCTCTATGCAGTCAGTTTTGTATTTAATAACTGAAAGCATGCTCTATTGCATTGAGATCAGGTCACTTACTTGGACACTGAACAATATTTCTTTGCCTTGAGAAACTCGTGGGTTGCTTTTGCAGTATGCTTTGGGTCATTATCCATTTACACTGTGAAGCACCTTCTTATCAGTTTTGCATTTGGCTGAATCTGAGCAGAGAGTATAGCTCTGTACACTTCAGAATTCATCCTGCTGCTTCTCTCAGCAGTCACATTATCAGTAAACACTAGTGGCCCGGTTCCACTGGCAGTCATACATGCCCATGCCATAACATTGCCTCCACCATGATAACGTGGTATGCTTTGGATCTTGAGCTGATCCCTTCCTTCTCCCATCATTCTGGTACAAGTTAATCTTGTTTTCATCTGTCCAAAGAATTTTTTTTGCAAACCCTTTTAGATGTTTTCTGGCAAAGTCTAATCTAGCCTTCCTGCTCTTGAGTGTAACCACTGGTTTGCACCTTGCTGTAAACCCTCTGTATTTACATTCATGAAGGCATCTCTTGATTGTAGACTTTTACAATGACACGCCTACCTCCTCGAGAGTGTTCTTGACTTGGTTAAATGTTGTGATGGGGTTTTTCTTTAACCAAGGAAAGAATTTGCAATCATCCACTTTAATTGTCTTCTGTGGTCTTTCAGTTCTTTTGGTGTTGTGAGCTGCCAGTTCATTCATTCTTTTAAAGAGTGTACCAGATTTTTGATTCGGCCACTCCTAAAGATTTTTGCTCTCTCTCTGATAGGTTTATTTTGTTTTTTCAGCTTAATGATGGCCTCAGTCACTTGCATCATCATCTCTTTGGACCTCATATTGAGAGTTCCAATGAAAAGCTACCAAATACAAGTTCAACAATTGGGATCAACTCCAGATCTTGCTTAATTTGTCATGGAATAATTGGGGAACAGGCCTCACCTGGCCATGAAACTGCTTGTCAGTCAATTGTCCAATTGTTTTGAGCCTCTGAAAATGGGGAACTGTGTATAAAGACACTGTGGGCTGTAATTTCTTAACAGTTAATGCAAAATTTTTGTTAAGCCCTTTAAATAAAAAAGCTGAAAGTCTGCACTTCAGTCACATCTTGATATTCTGATTTAAAATCCACTGTGGTGGTGTACAGATAAAATTAAAGAAAAAAGTGTCATTGTTCGAATACTTATGGACCTAACTGCCTTTTTGTATGAAGCTTCTTTAAACCATTTGGAACAATTAAGATCATTTCAAGCCATATGGCACAGGATAGTGTTCATAATTATATACTTAAAGGAAACCACACAACTCTACTGTTGAGACCAGTTCATTTTTTTTTTTTTTTGCATAAAACTTTTTTTTAAACATATCTTTGACAAATGTGTGGTTAGGGCCTGTGTCGATCTTTCAACCTCACAGCTCAGAGTCAAACTGAATTCACTGTGTAGGTCAAACTCCAAAGCATTTAGTCGCAAGAACAGATTAAATAACAACAGATACTTAGTGGGTATTGTTGTACCAGCTCTGTTTGGAGTCTCTCGCTCTCCTGCTTCGCTTCCTGCAGCTGTTCGTTCAGTTTGGCTATCCTCTGGTTAGCAGCCTCCCTGAGGCTTTTCTCCTCATCGTAACGGGACTTCAAGTCTGTCAACAATGAAAGAAAAAAAAACAAAACACACACAAACACAATTTAATGATATCCAAATCAAAACAACACAAATGTCAAAACAACCACTGCCAATGTCACTGATTCCCATTATCAAATTTAACCAAAATATTCATTTCTTCAAGCTGTGTTGAAAAATGAACAGCTTCTGAATAAAAAGCAATGGGCTGAGGATAACAGTGCTTGAGTACAAGAGTACTTCAGTTTGTAAAATGATGCAGACCAACAAACACAGGCCTCCCAGTTTCCCAGCCAAACACTAACCTACTATCTCTGTGGCCAGCTGGGCAGCCTTCTGCTCAAACAAGTCTTTCATCTGTTTGATGTTAAACTTTTCTGTCTCAGCTTCATTCAGCTTCCTTTCAAGGACTGTAAAACAGTATGACATATTAGCGACTGATGATCTGCTATCCACTTAGACATGCACTTCAAATGTCCCCTACCTGAATCCTCTGAGCCCACCTGCCCATCGTTCTGTGGATGTGAGAGAAAAAGAGAAAAACCGCATTAGCATCATGTTTGATTAAACAGTTTTATATTCAGAGAGTCACCTTTTCACTATAACACGTGTTAAAAAATCTTGAAGGATTTACTTGCTTCAGTTGACCTTGGACTTTGTCTAACTCCTTTTTTAGCTCTCCAGAGAACCATCGTTCCTCCTAAACAGGAGAAAACAGACCCAAAATCAAGTCTTTATAAACATACACATGTCTCACTAACAGCCACAGTTCAAATGCAGCTATACCTTGAGAGAAGCGTGCAGGTCCTGGACCTCTTGCCGCAGCATTGTAAGGTCTTCCCTAAAAAGAGAAAAAAAGCATATTAACAAAAACACACTAAATAAAATACAGTAACATGCACAGTGAGTTCAGTCTCTTTACTGCAATCATAAACACTAATAACAGTCTCGCCTAGTGGGGGCCACATGAGCAGGGAGGTCACTGGTATCATGGAACAGCTCATAGTGCTTAAACAGCTCCTCTGCAGAGTTGTGAGACTTCATGCACTGAGGACAGATGAAGCCCTGGACACAGAAGCATGTCATCAGTGAAAACAGCTTCAGTTCTGCAGGTTAAAAAAACAACAAAAACAACAAAAACAAAAACAAAAAAACTACAAGTTCTTAGTTAAGAAAAGCAAAGCATCTACTTTACCTCCGACGTCTGATCATGGTTAAGGTCTGTACTGGGCTGCTCTGACTCTGCATTCTGGGACCCTCCTTTCCCAGGAGTCTAGAGAATAGAAAATAAGGAAGAAATGGAAGAAGTTTAGAACACAAGGACTCTTTCAAGAGCTGTCTGCCTGGCCAAACTGAGTTATCTGGCTGAGCTCCAGAGATTCTGTGTGGAGGTGGGAGAAACTTCCTGAAGTCAAACATCACTGCAGATGTACTGTGACCTGGGCTTTATGATAGGGAGGCCAGACAGAAGCCTGTCAGTGAAGAGACAAATGAAAGCTGCTAGACTGTAAGAAACAACATTCTCTAACAAAGACTGAACTATTTAGTCTCAATGCTAAGTGTCATGTCAGGTGGACACTTTAGCCGAATCAAGTCCAACATTCTTCATCCAACCTGACTACAAATTTGTTGTTTTTAAGACAAATTTGTGTAACTGTGGCTTTTATTTGCAATCTGGCTTGAAAATAAGTGCTTTTCCCCAGGTTGCTCTTGACTTGAAACTGCTAAGTGTCTCTGTGGCCGTTTTTTACCCCGAACATTCCCAGTCAATGTTTCCTGCAAAGTAGTATTTCACACAGTATGACGCTGCCAACACCATGCTTAGTGGTAGGGCTGGTGTGGTTATGCCCTCGTCACAGATTCAGTTTTGAGGGCAGCAATGACTTCTAACTTACAGTTTTTATAAGTGACATTCTCTTAAGGATTTTCACTGTCTATGTCATTTTCTTGCACTCTTGACCTGACTTTCCTATCTGTCAACAACCATGTGGTGTAGGTCTTTACAAATTTTCTTTGACTTCATGAAATACTTGCAATACTTTGCAAGGACAGTGACTAACAAGCTGTTAGACCTCGCAACTGAATACAAGGATCTAGCTCAATGTGCCTGTTAAGCATTATGCATGCAATTTTCCATGTTATAATTCACTGGGGAGCATTTGGTTTAAGTGTGCATTACTGTAGCCCTTCAAATATTATGTGGTCATGAGCAAGGGGAGGTGTTCAGTTGGTCCACTGGCCTGACGAACAAACACATTAGGTAGATGCGCCACAGATTGTCCATTCACAAGAAGGATTTATTTGGGCAAGTGACAATCTGCATAACCGAAAGAGGACAAAATGTGTGTTTGTGCAAATTGTGCATTAGGCAAAGAGTTATCCCAGAGCTCGTTGGAAGAAAAAACTGAGGGTTTGCATCATGGTACAACCTTTGATCCTAGCTGAACAAACGACAAATGCATATTATTATATAATATTACTAACCTCAAAAGAAGCTAAATAAATTATTGTAAAATTTTATTTACCACAAGCACTCTGCATCAATAAGAATTGCATTACTGTATTACTTTTTGGGATTATTATTACACTGTTCTGAAATAGACTGGGGGTATAATTATTGTCCTCTTACTACACTTTCAAACAGACTTTAAAACCTGTTGAAATCTCCTAATGGTCAAAGTACAAGTGGTATAATAGCTCTGACATGACACAGTAATAAACTGAACTGTATGCAGTATCTTGTAGTATACAGCCTCATAAGTGTTTGAACCCATAAAAGGACTCAAGCGTCTGATCACAATATAAATTAGTGGTTCAAAAACAGTTTTTTTTTCATATATAGAGAGTTGAGATAAGAATTATGGACCAGCTATAAAAAATAAAATACAATAAAAAAAGAGTGCGTGTCTCCTTTTCGGTCCCTTAATCCATTATAATATCTGTCTTTAGCCACAAGATGTGGTTGGTTACAAAGCCAGAGAAAAGATTTATGTGAAAAAAAACACGGAGAAACACAGTAATAAATTTTTTAATAAATAACAAATGTTTCATAGTAATAAATGTTACTTCGTTTGATTTCCTAAACATTGCAGCAAAGTCTCCTGGAGGTTGCAGGCTCCAGTCTGAGAGGCTCTGACCTAAATAAACATGGAAAGGGTAAAGTTTTTTTTTCCTTTTTATCAGGACGTAACTTTAAAGCATACCAATTACTGCGAGGAGCTATGCCTTGTGGTAAATGTAGTCTTCTAAGAAGCTAGCTAAGTAGCTGACCTCTGTTCATTACTCCCATTATTAACTTTAAGAACCACCAGGCAGTTTAATTAACCATGCCAGCATTAACGTTAGGATGTTTACTAAGTTAAAACACGTGTTTCTTTCTGCGTTGCGGTGAGACAGCTGACACAAGTCTTCTCTACACTAGTCGGTAGCTAACGTCAGCGTTAGCATGTGATGAGTAGACGATGAATTAACCTACTCCTGTAACACAGCTAGCTAACGGAAAGTATGAATAGAAACTGCTTCAATGACCAAATATGTTAGCTATCAAAGTTATGTCTTAACGTATTAACTCTTTAAAGTTGTAAAATTTAACTACATTATAATACACAGGTATTAGTTTCATTCCCTCTGCTGCAGGATGTTTATTTTAACCAAGTTAGCATTTAATGGTTAGCTGTGTCAACCCAACGCAAGGAGCGCTCGATATATTCACTCCGACCTGACGGGGCTACAGGACTCTTAATTCCCACTAGCTAAAAGTAAAAACCCCGCCCATCAGCGATATGTTTTGTTTCAAAACATGCGTCCCCACTACGACATCAGACATGGATAGGCCTATGTCTTCTGAGGAAAACGATTCCCGTTGACCAAACAAAAAGCGATCCTGATGATGGCTTTGTTGCCACGTTAGCTTACCATTTGTAGTATCCGTCTGAGCATGGCCTCGATTGTGTTTTGTCCCGACAAGAAATCCTGTTAGTTTTCAAAATGCCAAGTTTACGCCTGTGAACAACGAACACCTGACCAGACTCAGGGAGCAGCGGCGGATGGGCGGGTCATGGAGAGGATGGCTGAGCAGCAGGATACACAACCTGCTAATAATCAAGATTATACACAAGCGCACTGAATAAAAAACTGTGACAACAGTAATTATCCGTAAACGTTGTTTATTTAAATATTTCACACACACAATAGAATATTTCAGTCACACATGCACAAAGAGAAAAGATGTTAGATGAACTTAACTATGCTCCTGTGACAGTCAAGGAAGTGAAATTAGCACATTATTTCAGCATCTCAATGAGGTGTTAAAGAACTGGCCTACCAAATACAAAGCTTTACAATTTGTAAATAGCACCATGAAAATAATCACGAGAAACGGATTTTCCATAATCCAGTTTATTTCTTCACAAATAAAGGATTGTCTCTCAATTTGATTTTCAAACTGTTCACGTTTGGGCTTTTGCTTCAGATTATTTTAAACGCTTAGTCTAATTTTCCATTTTTGTGCTTGTGTTTGGATGGGACCATTACCGCAAGGGGGAGTCTACAGCCCCGGCATTAGTGGTACAGTCCAATCGCTAAGCAAAAACTAATCATAACCAGGAGGACAAGGGAAAAAAAAGAAAGAAAAAATGTCAGCAGAGAAAAAAAAGAAAAATTTAAATTAGTAATTTAAAAAATTCTATTATGTTATCATATTCTGAAGCAACAGCCTAAAAGGTGTACAATAAAAAATATAAATTTGTGAAGAAACTGAAAAAAAGGGATGAAAGTTTAAAACAAAGCATCACACAGAATCAGATGACCATAAGTCCTGTCATATTTTGGTCTGTGATAGGAGGACATATTTCCCAAGGAAACATAAATTCAGTCAGTGTGCACTGCCAGTCGTAAAAACAAACCCACATTTTATTTAACATCTTATCCAGCCAAGCTTCCCAAAGCTGACCAATTAAGAGGTTTGTTTTGACAGCACATACAAACCTGTTTTGCTCTGTTCATTTACTTTGTGGTTGTGAAGGCACTTAGTTTAAATGGAGACTTGGTGCAGTATTTGTCAAATTCTTCTAAGGCATTTCTGTTCTCTTCAGATATAGTATATAAAAAAATTGCTAAATGCACTAGAATATAGTTTTTCTGAGGATATGTGTCATTTGTTTGATTCAGTTCACTGTATAAAAGCTGATCTCTGATTTGTTCAGTTTCAGTCACACACTGACAGTTTTAAAATATACACACACCATTTAAGGTTTCATTTCAGTGTGTGCAGACATCCTCGTAACCTTTATTACAGTGTTCAGTGTTACTAATGCTTAGAGATGATACTGTGTGTGCTTTCAAGGTTATAATTACAATGTACACACTTGTTGCATCCAAGTAGACTTTACCATAACTCTCAAAATTCCTCACAAGTCACGGCCTGTCGCAAAGCAATGCAGATTTTTACCTCTATTCCACAGACTTGCAGCTACTCCTTTTCAAACATCTTGCAGAGGCACATTGTTTGGCACTGAGTCACTGTGGGAATAAGGCTTCCTCCAGGAGCCAACACTTCCCCGTACCGCCTCCAGGAAATCACCAGCACACTGTGTGTGCCGCCAGTCAAATATACAACATGTAAGACTAAATAGGCTGTTATATTGCATAATCAGTGCACTGCAATCCACCTAAAGTTGAAAAGAAAATGCTTTACAGGGATTAAAAAAATACATTAAAAAAAAAGACTTAAATACATTTGAAAAACATTTTGGCACTCTTCAGTCCCACTTCAAATCAGTCTCGAGACTGTACATAAGAGGCTGCGCTGGTAACGTGATCAGTGCTGAGAAATCTTTTTCAGACATACATTTCCATCATGCTGTCCTCTCAGAAGACCCGCCCTCTGCTGTTACGGTTCCTATCTGTTGACTAGCTCTGAGCAGTGTGTAGAGCAAACAACGTAGCGAGGTGCATTGTTGTCCGTCATGTGGGAGCTCAGGGCATTGCCATTAGCTGGGCTACACACAGGGGTGCAGGTGGGATTACAGGTGTCCTCCAGTCTGCGTAGGTACTCTGCATGGACAGGCTTGTGGCTCTGCAGCACCCTGATGGCTTCATCAACCTTGAACCACTTCCTCTTCCTTCCTGTGAAAAGATTCAAGAAAAGACAAGTTGTTTCCATGTGGCTCACACTATGCAACAAGCAGAGGTTCAGAGTTGTGCTGAATGACACTTCAGTACAATGTGTGGTTGAAGATGGACACGTGGGAAATTGTTTTAAGTCCCTAACACCTCCATCCTGCTGATGGATACATAACTGATATGGATAATAATTTGTATGCCTATCTTGTGTTTTTTTTTTCTCTTTGGTGTTTTCTCTTAAAAAAAAAAAAAAAAAAAAAAAAAAAAAAAAAAATAAAAAAAAAAAAAAAAAAAAAAAAAAAAAAAAAAAAAAAAAAAGAGGGAGGGATG
>VUQI01060180.1:0-12707 GCA_015106735.1 Paratilapia polleni | reverse complement strand
TGACTGAAACTAGCACCACTGACTAACAATGGGCCGTGAGGTCAGTTTCTTGATTATGCAAATTGTCATGACCATTGATCAATGGCCATGAGTACTATTCACAGAGAGTTGTGTAATGGCTGCAATCACAGCATTGTAAGATGGTGAAAGATGTACTCTAAGGCCCCCAAGTTTCTGGCTTCGGTCCTCAACCCATTGGTAGGCAGCTTAAAACACTACATTCAGAACACTTTGGATTTTGTGGAGAAGGTGAGAGACGTCATTATGGAGGCAGATGAAACTATGGTCTCGTATGATGTTACATCTCTCTTCACTTGTGTATACTGCAGAGTCTTGGCCTGACGAGGTAGCTCTTCTGTGTTGTGCCATCCACTTAGCCAGTGGTCGTTTGGTTTCCCCGATGTATAAGTCACGGCAATCCTTTTGTGACTTAACAGCGTACACTATATTACTCTGTTTGTGCCGGGGGACCCGATCCTTGGGGTGGACCGATTTTTGGCGTAGCGTGTTTTGGGGCTTGAAAGCCACAGAGACGCGGTGTTTTGAGAAAATGCGTCTCAGCTCTTCCAATACTCCCGACACATAAGGGATCACCAAAGGTTTTCGCTTAAGCACCGGTTGTCCTTCTCTCCTGGATCGCCTGGAGCTTTCTTTAGATGCCTTCCCAACTTTGACAAATGTCCAGCTGGGTAACCACATTTACTCAGGGCCTTTTTGATATGATGTTTTTCTGCTTCCCTGGCCGCTGTGTCTGTGGGGGTGGTGTTCGCTCTGTGTTGTAGCGTCCTATATTTCTATAGGACTGGAAGTCTTTTTACAACCAGATATCACCCCCTGGTGGCCATAAAAAAGAATGCATGTTTGAGGCAATTCTCTGTTAGCTTCACTTTTCAGAACCAGAAGCTATCACTGTCTGTGATCACAACCATATATATAGGGTTATATAACCATGTGGTTATATAATATATAACCATATTGTGGTTATATATTATATAACCACAATACGTTTTGTTTTTTTTGTTTTTTTTCTTTTTGGAGAAAGTCTCCCAAGGCGTTTAGGAAACAAACAAATTAATCATTCTAACTGACACACCACAAAAACTTTTTACATTTTTTCCAGAAACATCTCTTCAAAATATAGGATCAGGATGGGAATAGGGTTAGGGTCATCACCAATGATGACTTAGACCTCACAGGGTTAAGGCTGCCAGCTGTTAACTTCCTTTTATAGTTACAAACTTTGTGTGTGTGTGTGAATAAGGGCCACCTGCTCTTAATATTGACTGAAATATGTTCTAAATAGGTTTGATTGCTTACCGGACACACTTTTCATGCTTGTTTTAGTGTTATTTTTATAGCTGGGGTCTTGACACTTCACTGTGTGAACTGAGCCTCTCAAACATGTGGACACGTTGCAGAGACTTTGATTAACAGCTTCATGTGAAGGCTGGTTGTCATAGAAATGCTCTATAAGGCAGAATTAGAAAGTCTCCCAACAAGGACTAAATAATAGAAGTCATGGTAACAAACCCAGAATGTACTGTGGTGTATTAGAATTAATTTAAATTTTAGTACAAACAGCCAAACTGTGGGTGTATTGTCCCTAATTGTCTTTCTTTCAGGAAGGAAAATGAATCATCAGAAGCTTTGTTAAACTTTAGATTTATAAATACAGTCTCTAAATATAGATTCTTCATGAAGAGTGTATGTGCTTTCATCAGACGTTTCATCACGTTTTGACCCTAACTGAAGTTTTGGAGGTTATCTGGGTTCTTGTTTTACGATTTGGAAAATCCCATTTCCTTTCCTCGTGTATTTGTTAAGTTAGGCAGGATGCATAGGCCCTTCTGAGGTACCTCAGCAGATACAATGCTTTGATTTTTGTTTTGCATCAACATTGATATTGCAAAAACTTTGCTTCACAGATTGTGACAGTGATAAGTTTTCACGTGCAGTGGTAGTGTCACTATACAACAACTGTATTCAACTAGTGTAGTAATTTTATAGCATCTTACAGTCCATCGTTTCTTTTTGGCATGAAGGTCAGTCAGTTCAGAAAATTTCAGTAACTTTTTAAGAGGTTTTTATTTAGTTTTCTTTTTACTTTATTTGAAAAAACTTTCCAACACTGTGATGAAATTGACTCTCATGAGGACCATCTCATAAAATAGTGCATAGTGCCCAGTGATTTCTATTGGAAGAGTTATCCCTTATATCAACAACATACTGATTCTCCTACAGCTGCCTCTCATTTATTTGAATTGCTTCACTGTTTTTGGAGAGAAACATGTAAAACCTGAGCTTAAACACTGTATTATTTTGGTTAGTAGGCCTACATTACTACCTCCCTCATGCTACTTCATTGGCTCTGCTGATTTTTGAGCTTCTAATTTGCGTTGCTCTTGGTTGAATGCTGGTTATTACTGAAGTGAACCAGCTGGGTCTTTGCAGCCTAAATTATAGTGCATTGCTAGTAGCTCATAGCATAAAATTAAATACATCTTATTTTCTTATGTTTTCCTGCTGGATAGTGATCCAGCTTAACTTATTTCCTCCTCCTTATTTAGGATTTCTGGGACAAAAATAAAATTCCCTCCATCCATCACTTATCTCATCTGACCCAAAGCAAACATTAATTTTTGATAATCCTAAAGGCTGTAACACAAAAATGGACATTACTGATGCAAACTGAATTATAAGGACCTTGAACACACTTTGATCAGTTAATATAGATCATATTCTTGATTTAGAAAGCTTATATAAATCTACCTTCTTCATGCAAGGCAACAACTTGACAAGAAGTGGATTTTCTTACAGCAGTATAATGTTCAGAGTTCAGCTCTGTGTTTAACTCCTCACCAAGTCACAGATCCAACAGAACACACCTCCAGGCTCTGAAGCACACTGATGGAGTGCTGCTTCAAATCACCTGGTGTTAAACAGTCACATGAAGTCAACCCAGCTGAGATGGATAGGGATGTGTTGGAGCATATGCTGAGCCAACAAGTAGTCAACATATTCCACCAAGACCTCATGTAGCTAGTTGAGAGAATGCAAGAGTTATAACAAAAGAAGAGTTCTGCTGTTTACTTATGCCTAACTTACTGTTTACAGGAAGTGAGTATAAGTAAACAACAGACAAACATGGAAACAGCAACTTTTAAAATGTGCATATTAGTTTAACTTCCATTAGGCTGAAAAAAAAATATATAGTTCCAGTTTCTACCTAATAGTATTCAGAGGATTTATCCTTGTGATGACCAGACCTCATCAGAATGACATGTCTATCTTGTCTTGATGTCAGAGTCTTCTGATAAATTCTGAAAAATTTGAAATGGACTTAAATTAAACAGCTTATTTTTTCTCTGTGTTATCAGCTCAGAAGGTTCCACTTGCTTCTTTGGCTGGTTTCCATCTGAGCTGTTTTATCTCTGATTGTCATTTTAGACGCCTCTGCTCATGATACATTTGTGAAATGAGGGACTAGTTTCTGCCCACTAAGCAAACTACACTCAATTTACACTCTGCTTTCATCTCTGCTTTGAGTTCCACTGACATCAAGTTTAATGGTTGACTTTTTGTCAGTTCTGCTATTCAGTATGAAGTTCTGAAACAGCACGACCTCATCTCTCCATAGTGAAGGTGAAACTGCAGGGAGGACAGCCAGCATGAATTTTTTCTTAAGACCAAGACCCACTACACCTTTTCTTCGACCAGCTGAGACCACGTCTTCCTTTGTTTTACTAATAAGCAGCAGCGGGTGGGTAGCCTGAGAAAACGGAGTCAATTGACAGCTTTGAAACACAAAAAACAATGACACATCAGCCAGAACACCTTCATCAGCCCATTACACTTATCATAATAACGAGCATTATGTCAAAATACATTCATAGTGATGGTCGGCTGTTTTTGTATTGGAGGTTTGATACCTTTTTCCTTCTGTTCATGTCTCCTTGAGCAAGATGTTGAACCTTAACCTTAACCAAAGAGAGATATATAATATATGGCAATTGGCTTGAGATAGATTTATTTACATTGTTACATGCTTATTTTCATATAGCATTATGTATTTCATGTAAAATTTATGTTAATATTTTTCACCATGAATAATTGAACTCGCTGGACTTTGTTTTTATAAATGAGAGCAAAACTTTGTCGTCAGCTTTATAAAACTGTTGGAATTGATACCAATTTAACTGCATCTCCCCAAATGCAATACCCAACTGTTTTTTAAAGATATTTTGAAATTTAAATCTATATTTTTGGTTATTTTATGCATGTTACACCATAGGACATTATATCACACTAAAGGACAGAAATGGCAGTTATCGTATTAAGACAGTCAGAAAATGTTAATTATTTATTTAAATTCTGATAGACATTTTTTATTTTCATCAGTAATACAAACAAAAACAAAACAAAAAAAAAAATGTTTCTCAAAATTTAATAAAAAAACTGGTTCTTTGTGATTCATATATTGAATCTCATGTTAAAACAATTTTGTTTAATTGTCAAAGATTTGCATTCATGTATTTTAACATCTTTGAAAAACATATTGTAATTTCATTTTAAAACATTTATATAACAGTCATATATTTAATTTAATCTAAAAACACATTTTCAGAACTGTTATTATTCACATTTATTATTATTCTAAAATGACTAGTTTGTTTTCTAACCATGTTATTCAAACTTAATCTGAACAATAGTAGGTGAGCCTAATATAGGCCTATCCTAATATTTATGGGTAGTCATTCAGTAACTTAGTATAAAACTCGTCTATACCTACAGCAAGACTGACACTCAAACTAAACTCATCAAAATATGTGAATTACATTGTATGTGTTTTGTATATATTAAAACAAAAATCTTCCTCTCACCCCCCTGGGGGGTCGTATGTGTGTGTTCCTCAAGCTCAGGTCCTCTACCAGAGGCCTGGGAGTTTCAGGGTTCTGTGCAGTATCTTAGCTGTTCCTAGGTCTGTGCTCTTCTGGACAGAGACCTCTGATTTTGTGCCTGGAATCTGCTGGAGACCCCCTTCCAGTTTGGGGGTTACAGCTTCTAATGCTCCTATTACCACTGGGACCACTTTGGACTTTACCTTCCATATTCTATTCAATTCAATTCAATTCAATTCAATTTTATTTATATAGCGCCAAATCACAGCAACAGTCGCCTCAAGGCGCTTTATATTTTAGGGTAGGCATATCTGCTCCAGTTGTTGTTTCAGCCCCTGGTACTTCTCTTTTTTCTTGTGGTCCTTCTTTCTGATGTTACTGTCAACTGGGATTGCCACATCTTTCACCACTGTAGTCTTCTGCTCCTTGTCAACCACCACTATGTCTGGTTGGTTGGCCAGCAGCTGCTTGTCTGTCTGGAACTTGAAATCCCACAGGACCTTAGCCCTGTTGTCTCAACCACCTTTGGAGGTGTCCCATCAGGACTTGGGGACTTCTAATCCATATGCAGCAGAGATGTTCCTGTACACTGTCCCAGCTGTTTGGTTGTGTCTCTCAGTGTACGCTGTCCCAGCTTGCATTTCACATCCTGCTACTATGTGCTGGACTGTCTCGGGGCACCATTGCACAGTCTGCTACTTGGGTCCTGTTGGCTGTGGTAGACTCCTGCCTCTATGGATCTGGTACTTAGGGCCTGCTCATGTGCTGCCATGATCAGAGCCTCTGTGCTGTCTTTTAGGTTGGCTTTTTCAAGCCACTGGTAGGATTTCTTGATGTCAGCTACTTCCTCTATCTGTCGATGGTACATCCCATGCAGGGGCTTGGTCGTCCATGATAGTTATTCCTCCTGTTCCTCATCACCGTCTATCTTCAGCTCCCTGAGGCACTCTTGGAGCAGCTCATCTTGGGGGGGCCATGTTCCTGATGTATTTGTGGATGGTCTGTTTCATCCTGGATTGTGGCCCTGACACTCACTAATCCTCGCCCTCCCTCTTTCCATTGCTCGTAGAACCTCAGGGTGCTGGACGTTGGGTAGAGACCGCTGTGCATTGTGAGGAGTTTTCGTGTCTTGACATCAGTGGCATCTATCTCCTCCTGTGGCCAGCTTCTTATTCCAGCTGGGTATCTGATTACTGGTAGGGCACATGTATTAATGGCTCGAATCTTATTCCAACCATCGAGCTGGCTTTACAGCACCTGTCATACCTTCTGGAGGTATTTGGCTGTGGCTGACCCTCGAGTATCTCTATAATAGTTCTCATTGGCCTGTGGGATACCCGGGTAGTTGTAGCTGTCCTGTATGTTTGCTATTCTGCCTTCTGGCAACTCCACCCCTTCGGTCCAGATCACCTTCCCTCTCTTTGCAACCATTCAGCCACTCTTGTTCACTCCGAATGATATCCCAATGTCCTCACTGTAGATCCTGGTGAGGTGGATCAGTGAGTTGAGGTCTCGCTCAATTCTGGCATACAGCTTGATGTCATCCATGTACAAGAGGTGGCTGATGGTCACTCCACTCCTGAATCTATATCTGTATCTGCTTTGTGCAATGATCTGGCTTAGGGGGTTGAGGCCTATGCAGAATAGCAGTGGGGACAGTGCATCACCTTGGTATATTCCGCATTTGATGGTGACTTGTGCAATTGCCTTGCAGTCGGCCTTCAGTGTTGTCTTCCACCGTCTCATTGAGTTCCTGATGAACACTATTAGTGTGCTATTAGCCTTGTACAGTGTCAAGCACTCCAGTATCCATGTGTGAGGCATTGAGTCGTAGGCTTTCTTGTAGTCAATCCAGGCGGTGCTAAGGTTGGTCTGCTGGTCTTAGAGTCCTGGTTTACTGCTCTATCAACCAGTAGCTGATGCTTTGACCCTCTGGTGTTGTTTCCAGTGCCCTTCTGAGCTGTACTCATATGTTGACTCATGTGCCTACTCAGCTTGGTTGCTATGATGCCTGAGAGGAGCTTCCATGTTGTGGAGAGGCTGGTAATCGGCCAGTTGTTTAATGGTGTCATACCCTTGTGGGGATCCTTCATGATCAGGTTTGTTCTACCCTGTGTTAGCCAGTCTGGGTGAGTACCTGCTGTTTCATGGAATGCCGTTAGCTTCTTTAGCCAGTAGGCATGGATCATGTCAGGTCCTGGTGCTGTCCATCTCTTCATTCTGGAGACTCATTTTCGGATGTCTGCCTTTGTGATATTGACTGGTTCTCTTTCTGGGAGGTTGGTGAGGTGTGCTCTTAGGTCCACCAGCCATTTAACGTTGCTGTTATGCAACGCATCTTTCTCCCAGATATTCTTCCAGTATTGCTCAGTTTCAGCAGTTGGGTCTGCCCTCTTATTATTTTTCCCCTGTATCTGGGAGTAGACCCTGGATGGATCTTTGGAGAACAGGCCATTTATTCTCTTGGCCTCTGCTTCTCTGGTGTATCTCTTCAGCCTAGTGGCCAGAGCTATGAGCCTTTGTTTGGCAGTTTCTAGAGCCTCAGTTATAGATATCTTATTATAACTCTTTTTCATCCAGGACCCATCTCTCATGATGCTCTTCTGTACCTCATTTAACTGACAAACATCCTTCCCGGCTTCCCTGATTTTGGCTTCCTGCCTTCTTCTCCATGGGGGACTTTCTTTACAGGCATTCTTGATCTTATACCCAAGTGCTTCAAGGATTACTATGGCAGTGGCATATATGAGCTCACTGGTTACAGTTTTTTTTACAATTACAGTTTTTTACAATTACAGCTGCAAGATTTTTGGGGTATGTCTCTACCAGCTTTGCACATCTAGAGACTGTAATTTTTGCCCATTCTTTTTTGCAAAATAGCTCCAGTTCAGTCAGATTGAATGGAGAGCATCTGTGAACAGCAATTTTCAAGTCTTGCCACAGATTCTCAATAGGATTCAGGTCTGGACTTTGACTGAGCCATTCTAACACATGTATATGCTTTGATCTAAACCATTCCACTGTAGCTCTGGCTGTATGTTTAGGGTTGTTGTCCTGCTGGAAGCTGAACCTCCTCCCCAGTTTCAAGTCTTTTGCAGCCTCTACCAGGTTTTCTCCCAGGATTGCCCTGTATTTCGCTCCATCCATCTTCCCATCAACTCTGACCAGCTTCCCTGTCCCTTCTGAAGAAAAGCATCCCCGAAGCATGATGCTGCCACCACCATGTTTCACGGTGGGGATGGTGTGTTCAGGTTGATGTGCAGTGTTAGGTTTCTACCACACATAGCATTTTGTATGTAGGCCAGAAAGTTCAATTTTGGTCTCATCTGACCAGAGCACCTTCTTCCACATGTTTGCTGTGTCCTCTACATGGCTTGTGGCAAATTGAAAACGGGACTTCTTATGGCTTTCTTTCAACAATGGCTTTCTTCTTACCACTCTTCCATAAAAGCCAGATTTGTGGAGTGCACAACTAATAGTTGTCCTGTGGACAGATGCTCCCACCTGAGCTCTGGATCTCTGCAGCTCCTTCAGAGTTACCATGAGCCTCTTGGGTGCTTCTATGATTAATCCTCTCCTTGCCCAGGCTGCCATTTTAGGTGGACGGCCATGTCTTGGTAGGTTTGCAGTTGTGCCATACTCTTTCCATTTTCAGATGATGGATTGAACAGTGCTCCATGAGATGTTCAAAGCTTGGGATATGTTTTTATAACCTAACCCTACTTTAAACTTTAACCCACAAGTACATCCCTTTTGTATTCATTGGTATATTCCTTTTGTATTTTGCTGTTTGTTCACTAATGTTCTATAACAAACCTCTGAGACCTTCACAGAACAGCTGGATTTATACTGAGATTAAAGTACACACAGGTGGACTCTGTTTACTAATTAGGTGATTCTGAAGGCAGTTGGTTACACTGGATTTTATTTAGGAGTATCAGAGTAAAGGGAGCTTAATACTAATGCACGTCACAGTATTCAGATTGTATTTGTAAAATATTTTGAACTCCTTCACCTTTTGGATTGAATTATTGATTGTGCAAATCTCTGACTGGTAGACTAATGGCAATCTCCTTTTTTTTCTCAGCTGGATAACATGGACGAGCAGGCAGCTCAGATCCGTAGAGAGCTGGACAGCAGGTTACAATTGGCCGAGAAGATTGCCAGGGTAAGCATTTATCAGGAGTGCAAGGAAAATGTTTTACTGTTTTTGTCTTTGGTTTATTTCTGATTGGATAAAAAACATTTAATCTCTGATCCAACTGATTCAGACTTTTGCACTCTCTCATACAGCTCTGACAAAAATTCAGGGCGCACATATGGGTAAAAACAGCTTTAGAAAGTAGCTGGTAAAGCAAGTGTCCCCCACCCACCCCACTGCTTTTTTCAACTTCTGTTTTTGAGAAAATGATTTTTAGGAATAAATTGAACAGCTTTATACTCTTTCCCAAGAAACCATTAATCCAAGGAGAAGATCAGATTTTCTCTGTGTTTCATTCCTGCAATAAAGACAGTGAGAGACATGATGAACTTGTTTTCCCCATTGTGACTTAATTTCCTCAGTGTTATAGCAGCGTTCAGAAAGTCTCTTATGGTTTAACTAGACTTACCAAATACTTCCAGGTCTAATTGACTCACTATAAAAGAACTAAAAACCTTGGCTAGCCTAGCAACATTCATGCTAGAACCCACAAGTAATTTAACACTCTCTATGTAAAACATCTAAGATCTAATGTAGTTTTTTGATGCATTCAGCTTTTTTTAAACAATGTCTGATGTGATCTTGTTACACAGTAAATGGCCTTTTATTTATAAAAATAAAAAAAATAATAATAATTATACAGCATAATAGCATTTAGAGTTTGCATAGAGAGCTACTACAAAATATCTATATATTTGACCATGATGTCATATTTTAAATTAATTTATTTTAATTGATACCATAAATTGTGAAACTATTAATATGGTGAAAATTGGATGCCACCTAAGCCTAAAATAGGCTCATGTTTAAAAAATTTTTTTTTCTTTTTTCATCTAGACTGAGTCACTTTAACTGGGTGATTGTTTTAAGCACTAACTGATTAGCCTTGTCACAGTGACTTCTATTTCCTTAAAGACTCACAGCCTATTAAAATGTCTTCTGTAATGTTGAGAAAATTAAAATATTTACAACCTGCTTTAACCACTTAATTTGTATTTGCTGCAGGAAAGGAAATACCCAAAGTTTGTCTCTGCTGACATGGAGGTACTGTACGTGGAGGAGCTGCGATCATCTGTCAACCTGCTGATGGCGAATTTGGAGAGTCTGCCAGTGTCTAAAGGAGGTCCAGACTTCAAACAGAAGCTCAAACGCTCCTCCATGAATAACTCCTTCCTGGATCTTGGAGACGAAGGAGACATCCTGTCCAAGTCAGATGTCATGCTGTCCTTCACTCTAGAGGTGTGTTTTGGTGTGTGTGAATTTCTGATCTGCTAGTAACTAGCTCACAAAATAAGTGCTCACACTGATTAATTATTACAATATGCAGTTAATTTAGATCCTTGAAAAAGAATTCAATAAAGCTTCAGAGAGAAATGCACCACATTCAAAACTTTAAGGCACCGTCTTTTAAATAGCAATAAAAATTTGTTTATTTTTATGACATGGCCATGTGTAACCTCCAATGTGGTTCACTCGAATTTCAGATTTCTTATGGTTTTCATGGGTTTTCCCTTATGGTTGTCCTCAAACTTGGATAAAGTATAATGGTCTAAAAAGGGGGCAACATATAAAGACATCAGAAAGTGGTGGCCTTTTGGCCCATATATTTGAATGATAACAGAGCATAATAAGTATATATGATGGCACTGGCTACTAAGAGCACAAGTATATCCCAAAACAAACAAATCAGAAAAAAAAATCTGTAAAATCTCGGTCATCCTTTAAGCCAGGATACTTTGTGGCTTGTAGTTTATTAATCCAAAACTCTCCAGTTGGTTGTGTTTTTTTCTATCTGTTACCTCTCCAAAGAGAAAGTGGGATGTGTTCAATGCAAAAGGCTTGTAATGTGAATGGGTTGCTCTAGGTTGTTACTCGGACAAAGCACTTGATTTGAAAACTAATTTTGGGGCATCGGTTGGTCTTAAACCTCTTCTGCTTTTCTCAGATTGTGATCATGGAGGTCCAGGGGCTGAAGTCAGTGGCCCCAAACCGTATTGTGTACTGCACCATGGAGGTAGAGGGAGGAGAAAAGCTACAGACCGACCAGGCAGAAGCCTCAAGACCACAGTGAGTTAATCTTCCTGATCTATTCAGACTGTCTCATCTAGGTCTCAAATAGAACAAAAATGAGCAGATTTTAAATATTGTCACATTAAGTTGCGTTCTGGACCACTGGACCATGACTAACTTCCAAAAGTAGCTCTGCCACAAAAGTTTCATATATGTGCACCTCTTAAACTAAGATTTGAACAGTGAGACATTCCCCCTTCATGACACTTCCATCTCAAGCTCCAGCATCCAAGTCAGCAACATTTCAACATCCCTCTGGGCCTTCTTAATTATGAGATATGATTAAACAAAGTTCTAGGAATCAGACCACAAAAATCCAACACCTATCCATCCATCCATCCACCCATCCATCTATTTTCTTCCGCTTATCCTATTCAGGGTCACGTGGTGGGGGCTGGAGCCTATCCCAGCTGCCATAGGGCGAAAGGCAGCGTAGACCCTGGACAGGTCGCCAGTCTGTTGCAGGGCTAAGACAGAGAGACAGACAACCATTCGCGCTCACATTCACACCTACGGCCAATTCTGAATCACCAGTTAACCTAACCCCACTAACTGCATGTCTTTGGACTGTGGGAGGAAGCCGGAGTACCCGGAGAGAACCCACACAGACATGGGGAGAACATGCAAACTCCACACAGAAAGGCCCCAGCCAGATGGTGGATTCAGGAACAGAGGAACAGTGCCAACCACCACACCACTGTGCTGCCCTCCAACACCTATATTTGATTTAAATTTGGATAATTTGGATTGGGTCATCTTCTCTGGCTGCTTAAAGTGCAGTTGCTATTTTTAGATCACTCCCTGGAGATACTGTTGTGTCCACTAGCACTTACTCATCAGATCTCAAACTTCACAGAACGCAAACAACTTCTGCATCAAACTGACCTGATTTTCATGTTGAAGATCATCCCTCGTGCTGAGAACTGGGTCTCTGGCTACCTAGAGACAAAATAGCAGAGTCCACACTTTTCCAGCCCATTGTGTGCCAGCACGCAATGGCACATCCCAACATCTAAACCAATTGTCTGCGTTTACCATCATGCCCTGAGTTCTTGCAATTGAGGTTATTGGCACCTTGCTGTTCCCTTCTGAGATGGATTGTGAAATACTTTTTAGCAATTAAAAAAAAAAAGTTCATTTTTACTAAAATTGTGTTCTTTTAGAACAAACCAGGTACAACTGGAATTTCTTTTGAGATAATCTTCTCATGTCACTGACTTCTTCCCAAAATGTTTTAAACTTTATACACCACTAAACACACAGCTAGGTCTTTATACTGATCAGGCCCTGATAATGTGATGGTTTTATAATAGTATAAATATTCAAGCATAACGTGACTCCGAGGCTGTAATCTGTCTTGACGCTGAAGAGACATGAAGTGTGTTCAGTGCTGCATACTTAATTACAATACTGTGGAAACGTTTAAGTGGTCTTGATAGGCAATAGTTCTCCAGGCTTTCTGAAGGTCAAAGTTTTTCTTTGGACATTGGCTGCTTTTTCACTCATTTTCAGTCCAGTCCTTGTACTACACCTTTGCT
>VUQI01060179.1:2899-16928 GCA_015106735.1 Paratilapia polleni | reverse complement strand
CAGCAGATTCCAGGAACGACATCTGAGATCTCGGTCCAGAAGAGCGCAGTCCTAGGAACAGCTAAGATACTGTGCAGGACCCTGAAGCTCCCAGGCCTCTGGTGAGAGGACCCGAGCTTGAAGGATGAAAAAGACCGCCCACAGGGCGAGTGGGGAATTTTTATTTTTTATTTTTTTATATATATATATACATACTGTATATACTGTATATACTGTATATATATATACAGTATATATATATATATATATATATATATATATATAATATTAATCTTCAAATTCCGTTAGAAAGTATTTTTATAAATATGCTCTTTTTAACTACAGAAGAACCAACATCTTTCAGTCAGGGCAACTGTTTTCAAAAGAAGACTCCCGTTTTCATCTGCAGTAATTTATGTGGCTCTGCTCTGGGAACTCCCTGCGCTTCCATGCGCATACGTGGATATGCATAAGGCAGAGAGAGCAACAGCAACACCCCAGCACAGAACAGAGCAGGCATCAGTGACAAGAGATGTGACAGTGATTACATCAGAGACAGCAAGAAAGGAGGCGCTTGGGTAGAAGTGGCTTGCGTAGTGGCTTGCAGATGTGCAGCAACTGTGGGCAGGCTAAAGCAGCTTAAATAGCGAGTAACCCACTGGATGGGGAGGGTATCAGCTGAGCCATCAGATCTCGCTAATTTACCAAAATGTATACAAATATAGGTTCTAAATGAGGTACAGTAGCATACTTTGAAAATTCATGCTTTAAATGGACTGCATATGCACAAGTATATGGCTGATTTTGGTCCCTGTTTCTAAACAGTATCCTATTGTGTGAAGTCCTCAACCTTGGATATTTTAACACATGTACAGATGTGTGTGTCTGTCTATGCTTTTTGTGCATTGTCTTAATTTATACTGCTGTATCAAGCAAATTAGGGTGTTAAGTACAACTGTCCACACTGGGGCCAGTGGGAAAAAAGTGTTTTCATTTGCTTTTTGACCTCTTTTTGATTTCTTTTTATTGTTTCCTTGTTTGTTAAATTTAAATTCTCCAGATGACTGACATGTTTTTACCTCTTGTCGGAAGAGTTGTTTAATGGGCTGAGCAGCTGTAAAACTCCTGCCGCACAAAACTGAAACAGCATCTGACATGCATCATTTTAAAATAATCCTTCAGGACTCCTGAGAGCAGTTCGGTTCAGACAGGGTGCTGCTTATGTAGAACATCATCTGTAGCCGCACCTTGGCTCTGCTTAGACACTCTCTGCTCCCCAGCTGATTCAAAGTGGCACTTTGCTGAGCTCACCCTGTCCTATGATGAGTTATCTTGAAGTGGATCTCATGAGCATTAAATGAACACTTGTTTTTTAGAGGGAATCCAACAAGTCGCCTTGGGCGCTGAGCAAAAGGAGGAAAAAAAGAGAGTGAGAAAGGGAGACTTGCTACTGCAGAGAATCTGTGCACTGCATACACAGTGATAGAGGTGGGAGTTTCTAACGTTTTACCAATTTCTACAATGTTGTATCTTGTAGAAGAAATTAGCATCTTGCTTCCTTTGAGTATTTACATACTGATGTGTCCTGTCATAACACGATCACAGTAATCAGAGCTAATAATTGGAAAATTTTGAAGCAACCTGGTGAGGTGGAACAAATGGCATGCGGGCACTGTAAGTATTTGAAGCATCCACCCTCCTGGTAATGAGCAGCTGCCTGTTGGTAAAATCCTGGTATGTTCGTTTACTGTATAGGTAATGAGGAAAATCATTAAGATATCATACCTTTTACTCTCATTATGTCACTCCATTAAAACAGCGCATAAATCACAGATCTGGAGGGCGTATAGTGGTGACACCTGTAGAGTATGAGAGGAGGGATGACGATCCCATCAAACAGGAGCAGCATTCTCACAACCATGGAATAGCTGTATTGATCTGTAACTCTCTCTGTCTGCACTCTGGTGTCATTAACTTGCTATAGCGGAAGAATGGAATGAGGCCCGAACCGCAGTCATGTGGGGTTACCCAATATCGGTTAGGCTCAATGCATGTAATGGGTGGTTAATGTCATCGTCAGTTAATCCTTTGTCATGTGACTCACCAGAGTGGCACTAGAGACAAAGGAAAGACAAGTCTGCATAACAGGGCTGTCAGCCCCTGTGCAACTGCAGCACATGACAAAACAAGCTTATTGAATCCAAAATATGAGCTTTAATGTTTGATTGATTTTTACTCTGTGAACTTTAGGTTCCAATTAGTATTTGGACTCCATCATTTCTCCTGGTGCCTCGCTGCTGGCTCGGTTTACAATGTGATTTATGGGATTCCAGTAGCAAACACCTTGGCTGAATGTTTAATTCAAAAGGGAAATCCCTTAAGGCCCAGCTCTTCATATAGCTGTGAGTTGCTGGTTCCAATTAGAGTACACAGAAGTGAATGAGAACACACACGAATCAGTTTCAGTAAGTTAAGGGCCAACAGTTAATTTCCCTACACTTAATTAGTATTTTCGTGACACTTTTGAAAATTACTTCCATTAATTCCATTAATGACATTTCTAGGGTTTGATTGTCTCAATTGACAGGTATTTTACTCCATTACGAACAACAAGGCGGTTTTCTTAAGGGGCCTTCACACAGAAAGAGATGATCAGTCCTGTAGCAAACAGAGACCTTGGAATGCCAGTGAAATTCAGCAACTTTTCGAGATGGCAGGCAAGATAACTATCAGTGAAGCAAAGTGGGCAGGCCCTGAGTTAAACTTACATCAACTTTCAGGCAATCAATTGAAAAGACTACAGTGAAGGGAGTAAATCATACCATTCATGGACAAAGGGCCAGTTGGTAAATCCATTAGACAGTTATCTACCTAACAGGATCCTGGATTGTCCGCTAGTGACCAACCATGAGCTACAAAGTGATGCACGATGATAATCCTAATCCTGTCCCTCCTGGTCCCTCCCAGTGAAAATCTTAGCATCATGCTAAAGTAGTACCTGATTTTGGATTTTCAGAGTCGAGAGTTCCACAGAATTGGAAGTACACCTGGCTAGCCAAAAGTTAGCCAAGAAGTGGAGGTGTCAAAATATGCAGTTCCTGATACCCTTTCCCAGTTTGCCCAATAGCTAGCTCACATAAAAGACAGGCTTGTTTACTCAAATATAGGACTTCTTTTGAGACTCTGTCCAGCAGTATCACAGACATGGATTAAACTCAGTCCAAGACTGAAAGAAAAACTGTGAGAAGATCTCCATGGAAAATTGATTTTAGTCTAGAACTAGGATTAATCCATGACTGGGAAACCAAGCCTATGAGTCAGAAGGCACAGCCCTAAGTAGCTGGTTAGCTTAGCTTAGCACAAAAACTGAGGTGGGAGAAATAGCTGGTTTGACTCTGTCAAAAATGAAGCCAACACAGATATTCCAAAACTGTATTTCTATTTCAGGTTAGTTGCAAAAGTGAATTAATCCCTATTTGCCCTCAGATATCAGCATGTTTACAGACTGGTACATAACACAGTTTTATTCTCTATAGCTTACATCCCCCTTCATAACATTTTTATATATCTCACTCGTCTAGGGTATTAAGGTTGAAAGTGACAGGTGGGTGCAATATTATCTTGTGCAGCATTCAGTATTACCAAAACACACCCTGAGGGCTTGGCTGTTCAGTTTTTCTGGTGAGCACAATTTGTTTTAAGCCAGTTTTTCATTAGCCAAAATAAGCATCTCATCTAATACCACAGTGAATAAGGGATGCATTTTGCTAACAAAGGTAGCTAGCCACATTACCTGATAATGTCACACTTCAGCCTCTCATCCGAAAACCGTTACACCTAGTTTCAGAAAATTTAAATGCAGGGGACCAAAAGCTTGTAGCTTCGAAAGAGTAGTCCATAAATTACCATTGACATGGTTGCTACATATATCTTTTATATACATTCTATTAAAAAACAAAACAAAACATCGAGCACCTATAACAATTAGTAAGGCATGTCCTGTTTGTTTAATCTCTACAAAGGTCATGCCAATCCAACTAAACAGTACATTTGCATGAAAGATTCAATAAGGGATTCACAGGATCGTAGAGTTTACGATATTTTACCAGCTTGGAATCAGATTCAAAATGAAACCAGCTATTGGAACTCATTCCTGTAAAAATATCACAAAGTCACCACTGTTGGACATTAAGGCATCCTGATCCTGATCCTAAATGATTTGCGGATTCATTGCTATGGACTCCATGTGTGACGAACAATGGCAGGTGGGCATCTGCCTTCTGGCTGTTGTGTTTGCAGCGACAGTAGAGTGGAAAGAGATTTACAGATGTTATCACCCATCAGAGGCTGCTGTGGAGTAACTCAACCTCCGTTTGTCTGTTAATGGCTTTACTTTAAATAGACGCACACTCACACTTGCTGCGGATGTGCTATGTTGCCATCAAGCTTATTGTCCCATAATTCACACATTTCACTGTGATGAATATTTCTGCTCTTGGTTGGTTTGTTTGCATGACTCCAAGTAAAAACACTCAATTAACTGTGTTAAAACATGTTGGTGAAGAAAAGAGGCATTAACGGCATCAAAAGCTAATGTAAATGTCAGAGCCTCGTGGGTAATTGAATATGTGCTGAGCTTGTTCGTGCACTACAAACAAGTTCTTTCCAACTTCCGAAAAAATTCTAAGTAATGTAGGATCAATATTCATCTCTCATGGGGAAGCATGGTGGAAAGACTAATTGAGTTGAATTGTGCTGACGGTTACAGTAACTCACCTCATTACAGTGGTAAAATGCAATACAGCGATTGACTTCTGCACACTGAGCAACATGCTAAATTACTGTCATAGGATTCATCTGCTACCACTTTTTAAGGCTGAGTAATGCAGTGTGGTCATGTGTAGGGCAGAGTTTAAATCTGAAATCAGTCAGGCTCATGTAAACCTAAAACCCATCCACCAGATAATGTGCACCAAAATCCAGGGATTCAATTTTATCATTTCAGACAAATCTAAAACAGAACCACGTACCTGCCGCAGGGTGAAATCAGTCTCAGGATTCAGTGATTTTCTTCTGTGGGTAAAGTGAACGTGTTGAGTGTCACAAGCACCCTTTCCTGATCTCTATCTCTTTATTGAATCTTTTCAGATACGAGACAGGCTGCCAACTCTCTGAACTAACCTTAGCAATTTGAAGGTGGCAGATTAAAGAGATAGGAAGTCAGTGATGTAAGATACTGGCTGCGTGGACATAATAAAGGATAATAATTTTCACTCTAAAACATAAATAACAAGTGTGTTTGTAGTAGTTTATTCACAGTGTGGAGTGTTTACTAGTTAAGAGCAAAATGACTCCAAGCACAGCCATTAATGGCTATAAGGAAAAGGATGTTTATATGTAATAACCAGCAAGTCCTTGTCCATGGAAAGCCTATCAGAAAAAAATGGATCCATTTCAAAACAGTCTGCTCTGACATGCATTCAGTAAGTTTGTTTTTCATGCAATCTTTAGTGGAGGAACACCATAGATGGGAAATTAAAGCAAAGAATGCAGACAGGTTCATTATTCGAGGCAAAAATGGCAGGGATTGATTTGGTTGTGTCTGCCTTTCTGCCAGAATCATCAAATCAAATGGGATGAAATTTCCTTTGTACTGTGGACCAAATCCAAAAAAAGCAGTGCAACAATCTTCAATTTTGCCATTTCTCTACTGTCACTATGAGTTGAAAGAGTGCAGTTTAACCTGTATCTTCTGTAATAAAAATGTCAATTTCATTCATTTACTAAGTTAAAAAACTGGAAATGTCTTTAGTACTTTGGGGAAATTTACCAATATTTAATATGTTCTATATTATTTCTACTGTCAAACAAATGCATCAAAAGTGCATGGTTGTACTCTTTGCATACACAAGTTACATTTATTTCCATATGTCAAAGGTACCCTGTGGTGCTTTCTTTACACAAACAAACTTATGTACTCATTCACTCATTCATTTCTCACCAAAAACACACCATGTAGAGTGCATTTCCTTCTTTAGAAAACATTTTCAAAGCTGACTTTTAAAAAAAAATATTGTCCATTGTGTGTTCTTGTTGGTTTTGTGGTTAATGGTGGAATATGGCCACCAAGAGCCATAGAACCAACCAGTGTGTATTACGTGCACATATGTCCTCGTTCAAATACCAGATACACTGTGGTCAAAACCTCCACAGGCGCTTTAGAGGAGAGGAGACTGTTTCCACTGAATATGCACCAAATCTAAAAGTTCAGTAAAGTAGTTGTTCCACAAAGAGTTTCACTGCCACGCAGGTCTGGACTGGGACAAAAAAAATCGGCTCTGGCATTTTTGGTCCAGGCGGCCCACCATGATAGATCAAAACAGCGTAGATGGTACAGTTAAATATGTGCACATGCGCTCGTTACTAGTTGTTGCTGGTACTACTGTTGATAGTGCAGTTGCAGCCCCGACTGCTAACACGTTGGTTAATTTGACACATTTTGCTGCATCTGTTTCTAGTTTCTTTTTCTTTTTCTCGCTTAGCTTTTCAGCTCCACCTTTTCACTTATGTTTGTCCATCTTTATTAACCACTTCTTCCACATTAAACTCTGTTCCACAAGGTGCATAGGCGCACAGGAAAGGTAGGGGAGGGGCTGGTTGTGTTAAGAGATTTGATTGGGCAATCCAGTGTCAGCAATGAAAATGAACGAATGGGCTGCTGTCAGTGCTTGTAGGGCTGGTGCGCAGCGGCCCTTCAAGCCGGCCTGTAGCCTTTATAATTATATCGACAAAGAAAAAAAAATTATATTGACCCATCGGCCCACAAGTGCATTGGCCCACCGGGTGTTGCCTGGTATGTCAGATTACCAGTCCAGCCCTGCTGGCATGCTGTGAAAAGTCGAAAAAACTGGTATAAAGACATCATGATTAAAGAAAAAAAATCTGTCTCTATGTATCTGTTGGTATATCTGCTACTAGTGTTGAAGATAACTGTGATATTATATATTTATAATACACAAATGATAAGACAGAAAAACTAATTGTGTCATTGTTCAGGAATGGTTACAGAGTCTCTGGTCCACCTTCCTATACTTGCATTTTGCAGGTAATTAATTTATCAAAAAAAGGGACAAAAGACACAAAGTTAACAATGAATTTTACTGTAAGTAAAAGTATTATTTTTTAAATCTCTATAGATATTGCTTTATTGTGAATTTTTTCTGCCACAATAAACATGTAGGTAAAATCTGATATCATGGCAGCCCTGCTGTCTCTCTCTCTCTCTGTCTGTCTAGTGTATACTGTAGTGTATATGTATTATAAATTGCAGCTGAGCTCTCCATATTGATTTGTTTTGAGTGCATCAGAAGTGACGTCATTAAAGTGCGTTTCTCGTGATGCCTTCACTATGAACAACTTTTCAGAGCGTTGCAATCACAAGGAGAGATGGAGTGTTATTTGTGTGCAGTGGGTACAGTCCTCAGAGCAGCTATGTGAGTGTGGCAAGATGTGAATTGTGCTGCATTAGTGAATGATACAAACCAAACAGAAACCCATTTATTCAAGACCTTTACGTAAAGCATGCTGGCATTCCAAATTTCCATTGAAATATACATGGTTGAACAGAAAAAGGGGGAACTACATGTTACACACAGTATGTAGAGGAGCTTATATTAGTGCAGGAAAGATTAGTCCAGTAATTGATTAGCAGTAGAAGTTAATTAACTAATTTAATGCTCAGTAAATGCGGTAAGTCATTCATCGAGCAAATCTGGCAAACCATTACTGAAAGCTCATTCATGACCATGAACAACTAAAGGGAAGGTAGGTAAAAAAACAACTAAATCTTAAGTCAGGGTCCATTTACTGGTTGCTTTCTATTTTGGCTTAATGCAAACTGATGATCTGAGAAATTGGACTAGTTTGTAAAACACGTAGTTTGAAGATGTCCTCTTGGTCTGTGGGAAATTATTTTTAGATTTTTTTTTCCTAATTTCTGAAAAGTCACTCATCAAATTTATCTAATCAAATAATCAACAGAAAAATGGATTATTAAAAAAAAAGCTGTTGCTTTTTAAATGTTGCAAATTGAAGCTGATATGGTGACATCTTGCTCTTAATGGCAATCAGTCGCTGACTGCCACAAGTTCAGAGCCCTTTTCCTGATTCATGTCTACGCTTCTCAGGTTCACTTCCAAAGGGTTTTATACTCACTCGTAATTACGAGGAACAGATTTGGATGGAGATGACAGTCATTTTCTAACAATTTGGACCATTTCATCACCTCACTGGGGCTTTCTCTATGAAATGCAACCTCACGGCGAGGTTGTGATTAAAAGCATAGTTCAAAACTGCGGCTCTTTTTCTGCAGTATTGCCTCCAAGATCATTACTGTTCATTATTCATGAACTTTGTGACGATTTATTCATGTGTCATAATGAGACCCGGCCCCATCACTCAAGTTATAAAAAAAAAAAAAAAAATACTCCTCTCACTGCACAATCCACATCCAATAAATGACAAAGCTTTCAAATGGCTTGCTGTGCCTATGAAGTTGTGCTAATCCTCGGGTAAAGATAAGACAAAATGAAGTGATGGAATGAAACTTTAATGAACCCTGTGGGAAAACATAATTACAGTTTGCATTGCAGCAGCCAATAAGATGTGCAGTACAAATAGAGCGGCGGACAGGTTAAAGAAACAGACACAGCCCTAGCATAAGCAGCCGTGTTGATCACTCAGCATTAGGACAAGCCTAAAGTGTTCCACACCAATAACTCCTGCTGCATTTGAGCACTTTAGAGGTGAACCCCGTCCTTTTATTCACATGTTTTTTTAGATGCCTTTGGATTTGAACACAGCTGTCGTGCTTGAGGGAGTCAAGGGAAGCAAAGTGAATTGTCCTGCAGACATAAGGCTCAAGGGAGCCAGCATACCGCTGGTGCTCAATGAAAACATAATAAAAATTTTTATTTGGCTGGATCGCACAAAATCTAACAGAGGCTCTAATAGAGGCTGCTGAGCCACTGATTCCTGCTTGGAGTTAATGCAGGAAGCCTCACAATGTAGTGCTGATTATGATTGTCAAAATCCAACTCCTGTTGCAGTCACAGCATTTTAATTACTCAAAGCAGATGTCTTTAGCTCCCTGTAAGACAGGTTCCACTGATGTGACAGCATCTGAATGTGTCGGCTTCATGTCTTGACTCCTTTTTTAAATTTGCAGTAATATTAAAACATTCCTCTGTGATAGTGCAGAAAAGAGCCCATTCTCTTTGGCCCTGTGTGAGAGGGGCGGGGGCAACTTCTGCAGGATGCAGCACACACAAAGATACGGTGCACAATGGTGAAGAAAACTGAATGTTTAAAAGTGCAGGTTACCCTCCTGTAAGCCAACAAGTGTTTGGTATGAGGAACATTAAAGTAAAAGTGACCTATGTGAGCACGACAGTATGCTGTCACATCTGTGAAATTGGCAATCTCAGGCTTATGAAACTGCTCTCAAAAAGCAGAGGATTTTCCTCATCAAAAGAATAATTCATACTTGCTGTTGAGGGGGACAGAATCTCTCAGGTGGCAGGGGTGATTAGCATGCATCCTGCAATGTCCTGGGTTCAAATCCAGACCTCACCAACTTTTATCTTTGCCGTCTGTTTCCTCTGTAGTTTGTCTAATAGAGCCTAATGTGCTTCTTTTTACAGTTCCTCAACATTTTCATGATTATTGCAGACAAACCTTTTCTGTGTTTTACTTTAAAATATCATTTAATTTGTCTACTTATAGGGACAACATTACTATGAATATGACGGCTTTAACCAGCTATCAACTTCAGTCGTTTGGCAAGATGTTCTACAGCCAATTAAGCTTAGAGTTACGGCATAGAAGCAGGATAAAAAAAGCAGCAATACAAAGAACATTTTATTACTCGCTAAAAAGTAATGTCATGCAGCACACACTCATAAAGCACAATTGTATGATAGAGTATTAGTCCCACAGTGTTTCATAAAATATTAGTAAATACACCCACACAGAGCCAAGCCAAAGCAGAGCTATTAGGCAAACAGCATAGGACATGGGGCAAGTTGGTAATAAGACAGCAAAACAATAATGATAAAAGATCTGAAATACATAATTTTAATGCGTACACAGAAGTCACTGAACAGCAGCCACTGTGGTTCAACAACTTGGGGAATAAGCTTTCTAGCGTGTAATGTAGTTTAAAATTAAAAACTATCAAACAGTCCTTGTATCAAGATCATTGAGCAAACTCTAAATAACCTCAATATTGTGTCATTTTTCAGATGTTTTGCAAACATTGAAATCCAAGCTATGCTTCTGTGTGGGAGGACATGATGAAATTATGAAAATAAAAATAGATGGGCTCTTACTGTCTCAATGTTCACTGTGGCACAAAGGCGCATTTTAAGCCCCACGTGCCCTGTTTGTGTCCTGCTTCCGCTCCTCATGAGCCGTGCTTGCCTTAAAGGTGATGTGCTACGCTGTGTCTGCAGGCTCTGCTGTAAACCTCTGGACTTCTCCCATGTCTCCGTGTTTAATCAGAGGACTCAGTCAGCGCAGCACATGGCCAGCCCTGACCTTGTCCTGTCAGATACTCTCATTCTCAAACAGACTCGCTGTGACAGGCCGGTGTGAGTGAAGGGAGCATCCCAAAAACCCTCTGGCTGGGCCATCCAGCTCTCACTGATGCTCTGCTGTATGGCAGCACTGAAAGAAGGAAATCTTATGAAACACACTGTAGATGACTGTTTCATTATATTATTTTGTAAGATCTCAGTGTAGTAACTGTGCGTGCTTTTGTGGCCGCGTGTCTATGTGATCACTTTGCATAATTGTGTAGTCATCTTGTGTATGTTGTTGCTTACTCCTGTAGCTGTTTTCCAACCCTTTGTAACCTTTTGCATCTTTGTTATTTGCTTCTTTTTGTAGTCATAATCGTCTAATCGTAGTGATTTTTTTTTTTAAAGTAACTTTGCGTTGTTCTGTTCTGCCCCTCTACTTAGTAATTTTGTGTGTCTTTGTAGTTGTTATGCATCTATTTGTAGTCATTTGTGTCTCGTCATTGTTTTTACATATTTTCTGTTGTAATTTGCATCTCTTTTTAGTCACAATGCATCTATTTGTTATCATTTGTGTCTCTTTGTAGTTTTTATGTGTTTCTTTGTAGTCATTTGTCTCTCTTTTTGTATTCATGCATCTCTTTGTTGTCATTTTGTGTCTCTTTGTAGTCGTTTGTCTATTTCTAGTCATGTATATCTCTTTTTTGTAATTTTGCATTTGTAATAATTTTATGTCTCCTTGTCGTCCTTTGTGTTGCCTTTTTGTAATATTGGATTCCTTCTTCTAATTTTGTGTCTGTGTACTTAATGTTCACCTTTTTGTGATAATTTTTCACCTCTTTGTAGTCATTGTGCATCTCTTTTTAGTATGTTTGTGTGTACAAGCTCCTTTTTGTTATTTGTCTCCTTTTAGTAATTTTGTGTTACTTTGCAGTCATTTAGCATTTCATTGTAGTTACTATGCCTCTATTTTTACTTTTTTTGCATCTCCTTGTAGTCGTTTGTCTCTTTTAGTAATTTTGTTTCTTTGTAGTCATTTTGCATCTCTGTGTTGTCATTTGTGTCTCTGTTTGGCCATTTTGCATCTCTTTGGATTCATACATCTCGTTTGTTGCCATTTGTATCTCTTTTTAGTCGCTTTTGCATCTCATTGTAGTCATTTTGTGTTTGTGGCCTGTAGCTACATCTGGCTGCTCCTCCAGCTTTGCTCCTGCCCCTGCCCCCACAAACTGAAAGAACAATGCTGATGAAAAGGGAACTGTTTAATTTTGATCTTGTTTTTCCAGTTTGGGTTGTATTCCCAAGTGAACCAGCTGACACAGTTGGCTCAGTGCCTGTGATATTGTTTTCCTTCATCTTTTTCTTGTGGATTACAATTATTGCTTTCAATCACGGGGCGAGCAGCAAAATATTGACACTAGGACAATTTAAGATGTTGATTAAGGCAAGTTATTCTATCTTGTAAGAGAGTTTGGTGTTGTTTATGTGCCCAGTCTTATTTCCCAGGGGAACAACCTGATCCAGGCTGTTGTCCTCACGTATTGATGCTGTTTTGTTTCCTTTCAATTTTCTTATCTCCATGTTTTCATTTTGTTATTTTATATGTCATTTAGTACACGGGTTGCTTGAACAATTCTAAAAATTATTACTTACATTTGCATACAAATGAAGAAAATGCTTTTGGATCAATTTTGGTATATAGAATCTGGTGAAAGTCTTTTGTCAACCAGCCAGTTCAATTAATGCACCAGTGTTCATCTTATGCCACTTTTATTTGCTTTTCCACTTCGTATTCTGTGTTTATTATTGTTACCAGCACAATTTCTTCTCTCCCGGGACTATAGAAAAAAAAAAACTACTCTTGCACACTGAGAGACTTTAAAACAAGTTTGCAGTATTCATTCAATGTAATTCACTTGTTCAGAAATGCTTTTTTCCTATAACTGGCAATGCCCTGTCTGTGTTTGTGTCTATCAGAGATGGACTCCCTGCGTATTCTGCTCTACTCTTTCATCTTCCTGCTCAGCGTCTTCGGCAACCTCCTGATCATTGTGGTCCTGATGCTGAACAAGCGCATGCGGACGGTCACCAACTCCTTCCTGCTGTCGCTGGCGGTCAGCGACCTGATGATGGCCATTTTCTGCATGCCCTTCACCCTTATCCCCAACATGCTAGAGGACTTCATCTTCGGAGCCGCCATGTGCAAGATTGTCACCTACTTAATGGGTGAGCATAATCTTTTGATGCCAAACTGAATTGCACAATTTTAGTATACTGTTTGTAAGTTCAAACAGATCCACTTCCTGTCTTGCTTTTTCAAAGAAGGGATCATCTGATCAACTAATGGGTAACTTCTCTTTGTTCTGGGTTTGCTCATGTTTGTAGACAAACTGCAGAATCAAGCATACACTTAAAATTTAACCAAGATATTGAATCTATCCACCAACAATCTGCTGCTGCATGTTATCTTAAACATTCATGTCAACAAGGGACATGGCAATGTGTTGCGTTGTGTATGCTAACATCTGCTGCTGATGACCACCTATTGTCTGTAATTTGGCATTCTTTCAATGTAAAAAATATTATGGACCACCGTAACACAGACTGTTTTTCTTTCATTCTTGCACAGTGGACATTTAGGTTTTTAAATGTAGCTTCACTATAAATCTATGAAGTATAGGTGTGCCTTTTGTCCTGTCTCCCTCTGCTCTCTTCTGTTTCCCCTCATCCCCAACCGGTCGCGGCAGATGGCTGCCCCTCCCTGAGCCTGATTCTGCCGGAGGTTTATTCCTGTTAAAACGGAAGAAAGTGCTTGCTCATAGGGGGTCGTCTGACTGTTGGGGTTTTCTGTCTAATTTATAGGGTCTTTACCCTAAAATATAAAGCGCCTTGAGGCGACTGTTGTTGTGATTTGGCGCTATATAAATAAAATGTAATTAAATACAGGATGTCTGGCTTGGACAATGAGTGTTTGTGCAATATCAAAAAATCTTCTCAGTGTTTTTAAAAAAGGTTCTTATGTCCATTGTTAAAGTGCTTTAGGTAGTTAGCCACCACCAGACCAACCTGCTGTACGACACAGCTGCTGGAGTCCTGCACGCTGTTGAACACAGTTTGTCAGACCAATCCACACAGGCAGCTTACAGATGCAGATGTTCAACTAGACCTGCCAGAGGGATGCTCTGCTGCAATTGGTTCTCATGATTCAAGGAGTTTGGTCAGACAGAGGGTGCGTTCCAAAAGTACTTCCTATCTCCTTTTCCTACCCACCTTTCCTGTGGGTAGGAGAATTAATAAGGACTTGGGGAAAGAGAAGAGCATCCAGACAACCTTACACTAGTCCCCTTAGCAATGTGATGCCGGATGTCCGCTGTGTTGAAACTAGAACGTGCAGATGATAAACAACAAAACGCACATTTTTCTTCACAATGTGTTCTTACCATTTTTTTTTTTTTTTTTTAATGAAGGTTGTT
>VUQI01060178.1:56843-72930 GCA_015106735.1 Paratilapia polleni | reverse complement strand
GCTCATCCATGTCTTTATGGACCTTGCTTTGTGCACTGGTGCGCAGTCATGTTGGAACAGGAAGGGGCCATCCCCAAACTGTTCCCACAAAGTTGGGAGCATGAAATTGTCTAAAATGTCTTGGTATGCTGAAGCATTAAGAGTTCCTTTCACTGGAACTAAGGGGCCGAGCCCAACTCCTGAAAAACAACCCCACACCATAATCCCCCCCTCCACCAAACTTTACACTTGGCACAATGCAGTCAGACAAGTACCGTTCTCCTGGCAACCACCAGACCCAGAGTCGTCCATCGGATTGCCAGACGGAGAAGCGTGATTCGTCACTACAGAGAACACATCTCCACTGCTCTAGAGTCCAGTGGCGGCGTGCTTTAACCACTGCATCTGACGCTTTGCATTGCACTTGGTGATGTAAGGCTTGGATGCAGCTGCTCGGCCATGGAAACCCATTCCATGAAGCTCTCTACGCACTGTTCTTGAGCTGTAGCTATTGACTCTGCAGAAAGTTGGTGACCTCTGCGCACTATGTGCCTCAGCATCCACTGACCCCGCTCTGTGATTTTACATGGCCTACCACTTTGTGGCTGAGTTGCTGTCGTTCCCAATCGTTTCCACTGTGTTATAATACCACTAACAGTTGACTGTGGAATATTTAGTAGCGAGGAAATTTCACGACTGGACTTATTGCACAGGTGGCATCCTATCACGGCACCACACTGGAATTCACTGAGCTCCTGAGAGCGACACATTCTTTGACAAATGTATGTAGAAGCAGTCTGCATGCCTAGGTGCTTGATGTTATACACCTGTGGCCATGGAAGTGATTGGAATACCTGAATTCAATGATTTGGATGGGTGAGTGAATACTTTTGGCAATATAGTGTAGATGCCACTGTGAACCAGCAGAGAGAAAATAGGAAAATCTGAGCTCTACAGTATCTGCAAGCTGCAGGAAGTGGAACTTCCAGGAATAGTTGGAGAATGTGTCCTGATATGCCTTGCCCTTCTTATACTTATACAGACAAAGACACAAGATGAGGTCAGTAAAAGATCGCCTGTTAACATTTAGAAGAGTCCACCATAGCACCTTGGACTCTGCAATTCAGTGTTTCCATGAGAGAAGTTTTACTGAGCACACGTGCCCTTTTTCAACACTTTTCCGCTTTGTATTAACATTTAGGATTTCTTCTCTTTTTTTATCACCTCACAGCCAGATGAGCCTTGTTTAGAAAAAGAGTGACAAAGAGAAATATGAAACAAGGATAGATAACCAAACAAAAGAGCCTCGTGTGGGTTATGCTTGTGACAACATTTCCATCTAAATGCAGATTTCAGATAAAGGTGGCACTGGCGCCCTTGCATGTTTACATTCATTACCATGGAGGAAGAGAGCAATGTTGTTCTTGTTTTTCCTTTTTTTTCAAAATTCCCCCAGTCCCCTTCAAGATGTAATTTAGGCTTTTCAAGAAGTGAATCTGCAATTGATTTTATTTAATTTCTTTGTGCAAATTGCAGCACTGGCCCTGAAAAAAAAGGTAAACATTTGTCCAAATAAAGTGGACAGAAAGAGTGAGAGGGGGAGGGAGAATGTGAATGAGATTTTGATTGTAAAGCTTGGTTGGCTTCATTTAAAGCATTGTCTCGGTGTTGGCAGCACAAGTAGGGTAATGTTACCCAAATGGTGCTTATGCAGGTGGAACCTGGCAAGAAACTGGCGAGCAATTTAAAAGAATAAATTTGCCTGTTTTTGTTCTGAGCAAGCTTTAGGCAAGGTAGTTTAGAAATTGTAGGTTGATTGTCTTCTGGGACCGCGTTTTACTCTGTTTGTGTCTATGCGTGTGTTTGTGTGTGTGGCAAACAAAGATGAGTGCCACATCCTCGAGGGGGATAAAGCAAAGAGTGTGACAGCAGGGAGGGAATCTGATAGCCTCTTCTGAAAGATGTGTTCTTTATGTGAGCCTCTGTTTGTGTTTGTGTGTGTGTGTGTGTATGAGCACGAATGTGTCACTATGTCAGTCTTTACACACCTCCTTCTGAATCATAACAGTACATGTCTACTTTTTCCATCATATTCTCTTGACTCCCTTTCCTCATCATATCACTTCAATTTTCCTGTTACACATACCTCCAGCTTTTTTCATTTTTTTGTTTGTGTATTTTCCTTTTCTTACCTCCATGTGTTAAGTCAATTGTTCTTATTTAACTTTTACATTGTGTCTGCTGTTTCTTCTGGCAATGCAAAAGTACACTGGTGCTGCCATCAAATAAAACAAATTCAAAGCTGAATTAATTTATCTATACTGCCATCACACCGGAGCGTTTCACCATGCTTAAGTATTTTTTTTTTGTATTTTTATTGACAAAATGAATAATCTATTATGAATTTATTAACATCCAAATATACAGGGAATCTTAGCAAAGGACACTTGGTAACCTTGATCAGTTAACAGATACTCAGATGAACTTAAACCTTCCATTGAACCAGCATTCAGGTGATCTTATTAAGTAAGAAGAGTAAGTGGATGAACTTCCAGCCATGTTCACCTGTTATAAAAGTTTCCAGCAAAACATTGGTTAATTAGTAGCATAGTGATAATGGTAATCAGAACTAGGTGAAAATGCCTGAATTAATTTCCAATATTCTTAACAAAAATGGGCTTCCTCAGTGTCACATCTTTCTAAAAGGGCAGTGTGTGGCACTCAAACTGAACTGTATTCAAAGCAGACCAAAAGTGACCACCTAGGAGTTTCGAGACAGAAAAGCAACTTCATCACAGATACAGAATTTCCACAATAAGAAACATAATGAGTAGTGGTCTCCCAGCTACTTGTCAGGAGCGAAAACAAAGCCACATACTTGGGATTAGGCCGCAGTCTAACAAACCCACAGTGAACATGGTCGTGGGAATATTCCTACTGCTGCATGACTCCAAGCACAACACAAAGCTTTGCAATAAATATATATATAAAAAAAAATAAGAAGAACAAGAAGTGCTGACTGTCATGAGCTTTTCTCCAAAATCACCTTACCTAAGCCCAAATTCACATGAATGGGAGCACTTAAATACTGAGAAAGCCGAGCATTCCTCACATCACAAGAGGCTTTTTAGAACATTGTCAAATCATGCTGGCATAATATGGGTTACCATGTTTTAGACAAACTTGTGGTGTCCAAGCAGCTGAGGTGCCTTCTTTTATTAAAGAACCTTTTCTTTATACCATACCAAAACTACTTTGTGTTAAGCTAACCAACTTCTGAATATAACATTATGTTTGTGATAGTAGGGTCAATCTTTTAATTGATCCATCCACCAGAAAATGAATATGAGCATTCCCCAAAAGTGTTTCTTTATTCATATAACTAAAAAAGATTTTTTTAATGCATAACACACAAAAAACAATAATAATCTGAAAAAGTTGTCTTCTCTGGGTTAGCCATAGGTAACAACCCACACTGTTTTGCTTATTTATTCCTCACCTCCCCTCTCGCCTCTTATCTTTCTGCTTTTGAAAGCTTCATGCATTTTGTTTCACAGGTCACCTCACTCGATGGGCTGAACGCCTCTTGAGTGCAAAACAAGAGGCCATTTCAGAGCACAAATCCAGTTTGGTGCTGCCATGCAGAACAACATAGATCTGTTGGTGAGGGAGTTAAACAAGTAGCATTTGTCTAAGACGATGTCACTGGGAGAAGCAGAGAAGTGGGTATTAATGTGTGTTTATGCGTCTGTGGGGAGGTGAAAATGTGATGGGAGGCCTGATGTTAAGCTATCAGAGAAGAGGCACTCATCCTCTTAGCTTGAGCAACTGCAACAGGATAAGGGCTGCAGGAATGAGCAATGACAGCTAATCACACACATTTTTTTTTTATGTGTGTTCAAAGGCACATTAACCATCCAGTAAGGAATGAAAAGTGGCAGAAAGCTTTGTGTGTGTGTGTGTGTGTGTGTGTGTGTGTGTGTCGATGCATGTTCATGTGTCTGAGCGGAGGGTGTGCACTTGATGTTCCATGAATAGCAAATAAGAGATGAGATTTTTTCACCTGCAAGTACATTCCCAGTGCACATACACACACATACAGACACACACTCAGACATGTACGCACACACACATACACATCATAGTCCCCTGCTGGCAGTATTTAGTGGCTAGCAAAGATGAGACAAGTGATACAAAGTTGAATCTGAATCATGGAGTAAGGGAATTTTTCCAGAATGGCCCGGGAAAAATCAAATCCTGAAAATAAAATAAAAACCAAGTATGTCTTTATTTATAGGCAGAAGAAAAAATAAGATTTCCAGATGAAAAAAATAAGAAAGTCTGCGTTGAAATGCTCATCTGAAAGCTGGCAGGTGGTTGTACTGCGGGGGATGAAGAGAGAAAAGAGAATGGTAGGAGATGGGGAGAAAAATGACAGAGCTGGGAGAAGGACGGAAAGGTTGAGCAACTCACGCAGTATGCCTGTGATCACTGGAAAAGCATTGTTCCAGAAATATGCCATTTAATTACAGACAGGACAGGCCACCCTTGTAGCTTGCAGTGCTTTAACATGGATTTAATCAAAGAAGAATGGAGCGAGATAGTGAAAACTGACACAAATAAAAGGAATTTGGTAGGCTCATTTTCTCCACCACACTTTCTGTTTCACAATCCTTGGCTGTGTTTCTTTAATTTTTTTTCCTATCTTCTTTTGTCACTCATTCTTAGCAGAAGATTTACCTACTTGATATAGGTCTTCAACTTCTCTGCTGTTCAGATTATATAAATAATTATTTTCTGTCTGACACCACAGGACAGTTTTAATAAATGTTTTATTAATAAAGGAACTTTCTGTGATCCTTGGTCTGTTCCCAGGGTTTTGAGTTTTTGAAGCCTTGATTTCTTGTTTATTTTTAGGCACTGTCTGTTTGGTTGCTTTAGGGTTTGTGTATAAATAGTCCCATCTTCCCCTCAGCCTTTGTCTCAGCATCTGTTTAACTCCTTCTGTTTTTCCCTGTCTGTCTGGAAGGTTGTTGGATTTAATTTTTGTTCTCACTCTTTGGATTCTGCATGGGAATTTTTTGTAGTTTACTTTTGGACTTTTACAAGCCGTAAACGTAAAGCCATTTTAATAAAGCCATAATAAAAAGCTTGCCTTTGTTAATCCAGTCTGAGTTCCTGCATCTGCATTTGGGTCCTTTACCCTGTACTTCATGACACTTTACACATGGACAGGATGATCCATGCTAGCAGGATTGTCAGGCTAGTTTTTGATTAATTGCTAACATGATAATACTAACATCCTCATACTAACTGTATTAATTTTAACAATATTTGGTGTGTTAGCATGTTAAGATTTGCTTTTTAGCATAAACTATAAAGCTCAACTAGGGTGATGGAAATATCCATGAAACAATTGTTTTTCCAAAGTTAGGCCACAGTGGCAGAAGGCTAAGCAGGGTTTTTCATATGTCCTTTTCCTGGCAACTAGCAAAACTTTAGTAGGCCCAGTATTTTCCTGTTTTTCCTGGGTAATCCAGAGATACTCCCAGACCAGATGAGTATAATCCCTAAAGTTCTGGGTCTACTCCGAGGTCTCCAAGGGAAGACACCCTGCAAGAATCCTGATTAGGGGCCCTCACTACATCATACGACTTCTTTTGACACAAGGGAGCAGCTGCTCTATATCTCTAAGGTTGTACCCAGCCACACCATGGAGGAAATTAATTTCAGCTAAATGTATCTGCAGTCTCAAGCTTTCGGTAACTACCCAAAGCTCACGACCATACATGATAAATCTAAAGCTTTGTTTCCTTGCTCAGCTCTTTCTTCACCACAACAGTCCGCTACACCACCATCATTATTGCTGGCGCTGCACTTGTCCATCTCACTCTCAGCCCTCCCATCACTCCAACCCTGAATCTTCCATAACCTCAGATTTGGAGGTGCCCACTCTCATCAATTTAAAAAAAAAAAAAAGAATCAGACATGTAGAGAGGACCCTACTGGAGCCAGATCACCCTACATAAAGCCAACTCACTGATGAGTGTCTAATGGCCAAGCCCTCAGCCATGGGGCTCAGCCAGGCACAGCCTAAAAAAAAATTCCATGAACCCACTCATTGAGGTCGGGTGCTGTGTAAACTGAATCATGCATTGAAAATGAATGCAGTGTTTCTTGGCTTTGGGGCAAATTAGATAAGACAGCAACATTTTTTGTCAGTGTTCTTAGAAATGAAGAAAGGAAGGAGCAAGTGATAAGGGAGCTATAAAAAAGTCAGATGAGGGTAAAGAGTTTACAGGTAAACCTCATTCACACACTGTGCACAATGGATGAAAAGAAGTTGATAAAACTCAGAAGTAATAAGCTGTATTAATATTTTGTAAGTTGTTTCCTTCTACATTGTAATGAGCCACCTCCGTCTTTTTAGTGAAGGTGACACAGGATTAGAGCATAAAAATAATGTATGATGTGTATAAAAGACTCTAACATTGTTAAATGAGTTTTACACTGGTTGACAGAAGAAATATCAATAACAAATAACAGAACTTTCCAGGATTTTGCTGAACACAATACCTTTTCTTAAAATCATACCTTTTAATCATATACTGTCCCTGCATTTAGGATAAAATATTTCTATCCTTATGGTGGTGATGGTGGTGCCTTAAACCGCAAAGAGGTGTGTAATATTGATCCTATAATTCATATCCACGTTTGATGTATGGTTTGTGAAAGGATTTCTGAAATATTTTCTCTACAGTCCTGTAGAGAGCCTTGCCTCCCAGTGTTAAATATCAAGATAATAGTCTGTTGGATCAATGACGGATAATCAATAATCATAGAGACACAATTAGCTTGTGTTTTTTCTCTTTTACTCTTCTACACCAGAAAAAGGATCTGATGGGCCAAAGGAACTTGGAAGGAAAGCAGATACTTGACTCTAAAAAAAGCAATTAAGAAAAACCTTTTCAGTGTAATGAAAAATAGCATTCTGTCGCTTTATTTACAAATAAGCACTACTTTATTTCTCCTCTCCTCAGGCTTAACCAATGCCGACACAGTGGTGAATATGCGAAAGGTTACCCATCAGACCTTAAGTGAGGAGCTTTCTAAAACTGTTCTGCTCCCTTGCCTCTTCACCCTGCGCCCCAGTGCCGGTTCATTCCATGAGCCCCCCAGGATCAAATGGACTAAGGTTTGGGGCCAAAGAGGCTCAGATGGCCTGCAGAAGGAACAGTCAGTCCTGGTGGCCAAAGACAATGTGGTCAAGGTACAGTAAATGCGGAAGTGTACTATTGGTAAATGCTTAATTCACCTGTAATTTAGCTATTCCCCCCAGCCATTATCACCATTATTTTTTTCTCTCTTTGCTCCTCAGGTGAAGAAGGCCTTCCAGGGTCGTGTAACGCTGCCTGGTTACAATAAGAACCGCTACAATGCCAGTCTTGCTCTGACTGGGCTACGTTCTAGCGACTCCGGTCTGTATCGCTGTGAGGTTGTGGTGGGCATCAATGACGAGCAGGACACTGTTCCCCTGGAGGTCACAGGTGAGGTAGTCATTTCAAGTTTAAGGTAAAATGTATTGTATTTCACCTAATATAATGAAAATATGTTACCTCAAGAACCTGGAAATATGACGTTAGCAGTCATGCTAGCATCACCAGCTAGCTAGCTGCTACAACTGTTCCCACAGTTGTCTACATTTATGATGTAATTTGAATATTTTTATATTTAATGTGTCAGTACTTGATTGAATGAACCCAACAATATTTAATACCACACAAATCAAAACATTTACAAAATAAGTACATTTGCGGTTCTAAGCATGCCCATCCATTCAGAATTGGTTAGCATCAAATAACTAGTTGCATAAGCTAAAACTTACTTGACAAAAAATATTTTAAAACCAAACTATAAAACTGGTACTTGGAGACAGGATCAACAAGTATCTAATGTTAAATCACAACATGTCCTTATCTACAGCTCAGACAGGTGAACGTCAGGTGAACGAGTCACAGTTAAAAGTCAAATCATGTGTTTTCCTAGCTACTGTCCTTGGGCTGATTCCTGAGCTCCACCACTGTTGTTAATTTTCATTTTCATGTAAATTTTACATTTTCATTTTGCTGTTATTAAAAAGTGATCTGTTTGCTCTAGAAATACAAAATTAGTAATGTTAATTGTTTTGCTATTTTAATTATAGCTTATTTTTCTAGGGACAAGAATGTTACATGAACCAATCCACAGAGCGCAGCATTTATAGCCTAAGCTAGTTTGTAATGCCTGTCCCTAGTTGGGCTTTTTTAAACCGCAAACAGAGAAAACTCAATAACATACACAATCTATACAATAAATACTCACATTAAGAACCACAAAACGCAAACACAACAAAAACAGAAAGACAACATAGCACAGGGCACAGACTGTAGTATAATAAAATACAATAAAACAGCATAAGAGGCAGCATATTATTCATGACTGCATAACTGATTCTGTTTTAAAACTGTTTTGAATTATTTTAAATCTTACACTCTATTCAGCAATGTGTACAGTATCTTTACAACTGATTCAGGGTGCAATCTTCATGATATAAAGAAAAACTTGCAATACAATGCAGTAACAAAAACATATCATAAGTTCTTTTGGCTGGATGAAACATCATTAGGAATGGAGATACAGAATTGTCAGTAATAAAAGAAACATCATGAACTGGACTAATTAAAAGATTCAAAAACTCAAACAGCATATTTGGGGTAATGTTTATTAATTATTTGGAGTATTATTGTACTGTTCATTTAAACCACAGCCTCTCACCTCCCATCCTAATCAAAACTCAATTAGCTCATCTGTATATACAACAAAGTTAGGACCTGACCAGGTTTTGTTTTAATCTAAGAGCTATAAGATGAATTATTAACACTGACTATTTTCCATGTTGCTCTAAGTAAAAAAAGATAGCAAGCAGAAAGTACCCTCATAAAAACTGATTATTTCTGTTCAGTATGTGGTGATGTACACGATTATGTGTTATGTGTGTTTAACCAACACAAAGAACTGTCTGAGCAAATCACTGCTGCACTGTTTGTGTATAGCTCCATTGTAGATCTCAAGGTCTGCCACTATGAATAATAATGACCCTGTTTCAGTGTCAGGCTAATGCAGTCATTACAGCAAGGGTTGTTTACTGTTTGTGTAGAATATATGATGATAGGGAAAAGGTGAGAGAACTCAAACACATTAAACATCATTGACCTGGGCCATTCAGGTGCTGTTCATACACTGAAAGCCTAATGAAACCAATAAGGTAGGAACCCAGCAGTGCACTCTGTTGGCAAATAGTGTTGCACTGAGAGCTCTGTATAGTTCTAGGTGGGTTAACTAAATAGGCAAACCATTTGCTCTATCCAGGAAACCGGTATTTGTGGAATTACCAGGCTACCTGGAGGTATCTCACTGTAGTAGAACCATAATTACTGTGTCAGAGTGTTTTAGCTGCAAAGCTATCATAGATTTTTTTCAGGTCACTCACTATTTTTAATAACAAGCTATTATCATAATGACTGCAGGGAATAGCATGATGCATTAGCCACTGTACACCATGCCACCACTTGCCACAAAGCCATGCTACCGTTAACATAACTAACAGCAGCTTTGAAAGTCCAGCAGCCTTTTGGCTCAATTTCCACTCTTTTATAGTAATACAGACAGACTGCACTCAATTTCTGCATATGGTTCAGATGTGAATATGTGCAAGATGTCTATGGGGACATTTGTCTGTGCCTGTTTGTCAAGGCCACTGTGTCTAATGTGTAATTTCAGTACTTCAGCAAGGATGCCATCTGGTTTTGTCAAGCAAGAGGAACACCTAATAGGTGCTCATAGAACACTACATTTAGTAAGAGAGACCCCTGGCACTATGCTTGGGAGACCCTGTGTCCTCTCCCTCTTGGCCAATTGATTAATACGCCATGAAAACCACTCCTTCAGAGAGAAGCCAATTACCTAGCTGGCGAGGAGTAGCCTTCTCCAGGGCTTAGTCTTAATTGGCAGTCACGGTACATGGCAGACCACAGCCGTCCTCACACTAATTCTACTGACTGCTCAACGTGTTAATTAGCAGGTATTGATACTGCTCAGCTGTATCAATATCATATTAATCCACACTGCTCTTCTTATAGAGTTATTTTGTGTGTTCCTTGATGAAATGTCCTTCCTCTTCTGCCATTTGTTTTTTAAAATTTCTTCCTCGCTGCCTTTGCCTTTCTTCCTCCTTGTTTTGTCTCCATCTTCTTCCTTTCTGCTGGCACATATTGACCGGCCAATTGGCTGTGTCTCACCAATTACAACGCAGTGCTATTGATTGTGTTTGTCAGACTTTCTCTGTGGTGAGATATGGCAGCTCACTAGTGTAAGAAAAGTGGATAGTATATCTGCATTGTTTGCAGATATACTATCCACTTTTCTTTTCATGGTTTGCAGTGTTCAATCCTTAAAGCCAAATCATTCCAAGCCTGTAGAACAGCTTTGGTATTCTTTGATATAAACTCTGCAAGTTTATGAAACTTTACTGGAGAGACTGGAGACAGTTCTTCCAAAAAATTCTAAATGATTTGTTTTTGTTTTTTTCGTTTTGTTGGGGTTTTTTTTTTAACACACTGGTCCAAAATGTCACCTTGCACTGAAGCATCTTTCTTCATACAGAGCTTGTGTAACTTAAAGGTCAGCACTCTGTTTTTTTTTTTTCTTTTGTCATAATTTTTTCATGTTACAAGTTACAAATTAAAGTGCAACTTAGAAAGTGCAGCTTATACTCTTATTCAAAATCCATCTTTGCAGCAATAGTTCTGCATTTTGGGAAATACACTTTGAGTTTCTGTTTTTTGAAATACAAAGCTATGCAGCCAGGAGATGGGAGCAAATTGTCTTAAGATTTGTAATACACAATATATCTATCTTACAGTTGGGTCCATAATTTTTTGGATAAAAACACAATTTTTGTAGTTTTGCCTCTGTACGTTGCCACAGTGGATTTTAAATCAAACAATCAATATGTGATTGAAGTGCAGACTTTAATTCAAGGAGGTTTACAAAAACTTTGTATTAACTGTTTAGGAATTACAGCAATTTTTAAACACAGTTCCCCACTTTGAATTGTTGAATTTGTATTTTGTATTTTATATTTATAATTTTTTTTTGCCCAAAAAGTGGAACCAGGCCACTAGTGTTTATTGATAATGTGACTGCTGATAGAAGAAGCAGGATGAATTCTGAAGTGTACGAGGCTATACTCTGCTCAGATTCAACCAAATGCTCCAAAACTGATCGGACAGCGCTTCACATTGCAAATGGATAATGACCCAAAACATACTGCAAAAGCAACCCAAAGGTTTCTCAAGGCAAATAAATGGGAGATTCTTCAATAGCCAAGTCAGTCACCTGATCTCAACCCAATAGAGCGTACTTTTCAGTTATTAAATGCAAAACAGAATGCAGACATGAATGAATGCAACAACTGAAGGTGGCTGCAGTAAAGGCCTAGCAGGGCATCTCAAGGTAGGAAACGCAGCATTTGGTGATGTCCATGGGTTCTAGACTTCAGGCAGTCATTGCTTTTCATCCAAGTAATAAAAGCAAACCTTATAGTTTAAATTAAATTAAAGTTAGTTTGTCCAATTAATTTGGAGCCTCTGAAAATGGGGGACTATGTATATAAATGGCTGCAATTCCTGAACAGTTACTTCAATATTTTTGTAAAACCCCATGGATTAAAGCTCAAAGTCTGCACTTCAATCACATATTGTTTGATTTAAATCCACTGTGGTGGTACACAGAGGCAAAACTACAAAAACTGTCTTTGTATAACAAATTATGGACCTAACTGTAAGTCACTTGTACTTTAATGTTTTTCACAGAAATTAAATATTATTATGTACACATTCTTGCTGTTTAGGGGATTCTAAAAAGCATTTAATTTAGTGAGTTAAATTCAAAAGATGCACAGGAGACATAAGCAGTTGTAATCTTGTGCATGCCTATTCGTTAAAGATGAAGTGCAAGACTGTTACTTTAAAACATTAAAAATTATCAAGAATTATCAACATAATTAACAGCTATGATTATATCAAAGACAACTATGTATTGTATTGCAGAGATAGCTACTTGAGTTAGCATGCCAGCTAGCACTAGCCTGTATGCTTGGTTAATATCACTTTGGGACAGTATTCCCTCCATCCAACATGAGTGGAAGGAAAAGGAACTCCACCTGGAGACTGTATTTTTCTTTTAGATAGCCTATGATTCTGACCTCTTGTCAACCATGTTGAAGGACAGACAAGTCTATTAATAAAACAGTAAAGATAATAATGGCTGAAACTCTTAGTAAGTGGCCATAGGAGAGTAATATTAATCCCAACTCTTTATTGCTTCCTCACACACTGCTTATGCTGTCCTCGCCCGTACCTTACAGGAAACCAAAATTGTGTAGTTATATAGCTATATATAGATCATCATGCAGGTTGATTCTCTGATGATTTCTGCACTCTAGGAGTGCCTGGCGACTTTAGACTTGGACACAGATTGCTCCGATGTCCATATGTTGTAGAAATACTGTAAAAGTCAGGCTAAGACACAACGGTCATACCCCCTAGGATCTAGACTGTCCTCTGCATGCCAAACAACAATGAACCCTTCTAGAGAAAGTTATTCACATATTGCACCTTTAATGAGACTCCATGCAGTTCAGACCTGTGCTATGTTGAAAGTGATATATAAATATTCCTTGGCCCAACATAGTACAATTAGTGTTGCAGCGACAAAGCTTCTCCTTTAGGAATGGCACAAAATGTTCAGATGCTGTCAGACTAGCTGTTTCTGCATTTTTTGTGTTTATACTGTCAGACATGAGAGTGGTTTTCAAAAAACATTTTAGCTCTCCATGATTTAAACAAAAAGAGAGATTTCGTACTGAAGTTGAAAATCGTTTCCCCAAAGTTACCTTATTATACCTGTTGTTTTAAACAAATAAAAATATTTCAACTGTATACATTTTAATACACTAGAGTGCAGTGCACGATACAATAATTCCAAGAGTCAAGAGACACCAACTCCAATTAGTACAACAACGAGGGCATCATATGGTGGCTTTCTGCACTTCCCCCTGTGTGGGGATGTGCAAAGATGCATCGGGGGTAAAAATAGATGAGATGAGGTATTGTGTATTCCCTGTGGAAAGGGACTGGGTTTCCCATACTGAGAGGAAACCCATTTATCTCTCTAGTGTACGTATTAGCAAGCAAGCTAGCATCTGTGTTTGGACAAAATCGCATAGCCTCATAAGAGAAAGGATGGAAGCTGAGAAATTAGGAGAAGGAAAAAGAAACAAATCAGTGGATTTCTTATGCACATTTCTATGAGAGAAATAAGAACACAGCAACAGAATGGCTGGTTACACTGCTCTATCTACAAATGCCCCTGCTTACTTTCTGCACCAAAGCCTGGAGTGCTAATGCTCAAATTGTCACAAGGGCCTACATCTCACAGGAATATCTGTCACTCTCCTAGACAATGCCAGTGAAGATAAAGGAGGCGTATTAGTTGCCAAACACCCACTAGCTTTCATGTCGCTGGATGCACATCAGGGGCATAGTGCTTTGTGAAAGGCAACCAGAGGTGGGAGCTGAAGGATAAATACTTGGAAATTGGATAGACTTTTTGATGCAGTTCTTTTTTAAATTAAGTGGAATATACACTGATCAGCCACAGTAGTACAGGTGAAGTTAATTACATTGATTTTTTAAATTACAGTACAATGTTCTGCTGGGAAACCTTGGATTATGGCATTCATGTGGATGAGTAACCCGCTATAGTGGATGATACAAGGGAGGCTTACACAATATCAGATAGCTGGTTTTATTGTTGTGGCTGATCGGTGTATGCTGTTTTTTTCACAGCTATGGGAAAACCATCTCCAGTTCCAGTTCATTTTTTCTATTCCAAGTTTTTAACCTCATTTTTGTATTCCTATCTACCCCTCATCCTATTTTTCTGTCACTTTGGTTTAATACATGCATCTACATAAATGCAGCGCTCTATTTTTCTTTGTCTGTCTTCTTTGTCATGCCATCATGAGTTCAGAGGCAGGTAGCGTGCAGCAGGGTGACACTGTGTGTGTACTGTTAAATCAGTAAAATAAACATCACCACTGTTTGTCAATCTCTGTATCCAAGGGCAACATCTCTTTTCTCAAATAAGCCAGCCGACTATCTGATGCAAATGAGACTCACGTACAGAGGTTGCTGAACCTGAATACTGTAGTTTCATCCTGGACAGATGGAACAATGTCAGCACCCGATGAGGATGTCTAGAGAGCTTTGTGCTCATGTGCCTGTGAGCATATGCAAGCTCATGTTTTAATGGTGCGAGGTTATAGTTCATAAATACTTATGTGAATTGAAGGTTGTAGGTCATATATTCATGTTTCTAGAGCATCCTCCTTGATTGTTATCACAATTTCTCTGCTCCAGGTGTGGTATTTCACTACCGGGCCCCTCATGACCGCTATGCCCTGTCCTTTGCTGATGCCAAGAGGGTGTGTGTGGAAAACTCAGCGGCCATTGCAACACCAGGTCAGCTGCAGGCTACCTTCGCTGATGGCTATGACAACTGTGATGCTGGCTGGCTGTCGGACCAGACTGTACGGTGAGGCTTTCAGTGCTGGGTACAATTATCATTTGGGCTTGTAGCTGTTGGAATAACTCTCAAGAGGACATTATTTATTATCACTGTGGTTAATATGGTGATTCAACATAGTGTCTTTCACACTGTCAGAATTACTACAGTCCATAAACTGTATATAAAAGATGTAACTAGCCTCCGGGTTTGGAAAAAAATTAGCTCAATATACAAGTGCATTAAACCTGTATTTTTTCTGAGGTCTGGAGGGAGAAATGACCCTGCTTCTCACTTCATTTATGACCTCTGTGATTACTTTTCTTATGAGCGTATGGGCTAGATCGCTAGTTTCAAGTTTAATTTATTCATGATGTCCATGTTTTAAGTTCTGGTCCCATGTAGAATCGAAGGGTTTGCTTTAGGGAGTGGCTACTTTGTAATTCACAAGTCTCTATAATGTGAGCCTGCAGTGTCCTCTGTTTATCAGTCAAATCCACTCCCAACTCTCGACACGTGTTTCCAGAAAAACAAGATGGCGATGGCCAAAATACTGAACTCAAGGTTTAAACAAGTGACTTCACAAAACCCAAGGGTGTCATTGCAGTGGCTATCTCCATCTTTTATGTACAGTCTGTTTAAGAGTCCCCACTGAATACAGTAAAGGGCATCATCAGGGGGCATATTACAACAAAGTAGCATATATCATGAATTAAAAAAAAAAAAAAACAATGAGAAAAAGATTTGTTCTCCCCTAGTTAGAAATGGCATGGCAACTAATAAAACACACCAACTCATGCATATGAAATTTTTGAAGAAAAGGATTTCCTGTAGGGTCTTTCCATAGAAAATCAGTTACATCTACTCCCTAGATGTAACTGCTATATTTTCTACCATTTATGAGCCATAGTAACTTCTTAAGTACAGAAGCTAGCCAGATGCAATTTTCAGTGATGAAAAACACATTGAAGTTTGGTTAAAACCTGCAACCAAATCTATCTTACACAAGCTAGAAGTGTCACAGTCTAAAACCAAATAAAACCCAAATCACCAACTTTAAGCACCAATATCATCATTTCATATCGTAACAGAAGTAAACATTGGTACCTTGGATTTTGGAGACAAGTGCTGAGATACGATCACCTTTGATGATCTAAAATCTGTCTTTTAACTTTCACGAGGCTTTGTCTGAAGATCACAGATGATCATCCTTCCCACTGTTGCCAAGTGCTTGCTCATAGGGGGTCGTCTGACTGTTGGGGTTTTCTGTCTAATATCGTAGGGTCTTTACCCTAATATATAAAGCGCCTTGAGGCGACTGTTGTTGTGATTTGGCGCTATATAAATAAAATTGAATTGAATTGAATTTAACTGGTAGCCAATGAAGAGAAGCTAATATGGGAGAAATATGGTCTCTTTTTCTAGTCCCTGTCAGTACTCT
>VUQI01060178.1:3599-47937 GCA_015106735.1 Paratilapia polleni | reverse complement strand
TGTTGCCAAGTGCTTGCTCATAGGGGGTCGTCTGACTGTTGGGGTTTTCTGTCTAATATCGTAGGGTCTTTACCCTAATATATAAAGCGCCTTGAGGCGACTGTTGTTGTGATTTGGCGCTATATAAATAAAATGACTGGAAATTTTTTTTTGTTAAAATCCAACATTACAGTCAGATCAGGTAAGCTGCCATGACAAGTTGGCATGTCTTGGGAGGTCCCACGGTATCAACAAACCCGAGAATTTTTTTTTTTTGCCAGATGCAGTTCCCCCTGGTGATCAAGTGCGACACATTTTTTTGTGCTTCCTCTATAGACTCCTAAGACCATGTATAAAATTCAGTGTTTTATAGATCAAAATGTGCTGTAAAATAACCTTACGCCCTGTTAGGCAGTTTTACAGCTTTGCACTGGGTGTGACCAGCTATGAAAAAAATCAAAAATCCAAGACAACTTTTAACGGAAGTCATCTGAACCATTGTTTGGTGAAACTGGAAAACAATTGTGGCCTGCAAAAAGTGTTTCAGGTTTTTCAAAAAATCCATTATTTTGCTGATTCCAAAACGGTGGAAATTGCATAACATTTCATAACAGCTTTGAACACTTGCTTGATCTATTGTGAATCCTCATTTTTGAATATCATTTGTATGGTTTAAAAGTTACATACAGATACGTACCTTCAACTCATTGGCTGTACTAGATTGCTATACTCAAGGTGTAGTCATGAAGTTTGGTGAAAATTATAAGGGGAATACCCCCAGTCAGTATGCCAAAGTTTTAGGGGCTAACATAGAATTTATGAGAAGAAGTAGAACTATATTTTCTTCAATTACAGGCAGTACATTACTTCATCTATCAACACTGACTGACTCATACTTTGCAGATGAAATAAAACTTATCTATCTAGTACTCATACTAACAAGGTTTGCTGAACTGGGTTGTTATATTAAAATCTCTTTCAAGTAGTAGTTTGAGGCTAATATTTTTTATGATTTTCTTTATCATCAAACATTATAACAAAAGCAAAGCTCCCAATAATATGTCTAAAAAAACACGAGTTAACGAACCATCTAAAGTATCACAGTTTGAAAGTTATAGTGATATTTTTGGAGTTTTCATGAACCTAAAACTGTGCAACATAATTGGACCTAATTGCTTGTTTGTACACTGGAAAGGCAGTTAACTACATCAGCCCCCTCTGAGCTGTCTGTCAGGCTTGGGCTTCAGCTTGCCACTTTCTATTAAGTCCCTTTATACATTACCAGTCAGAGCTTGCCTCTCGACATTGTTTTCCATATCAGCATTTTAATTTCAAATTGTTGTTGCTCCACTTGGCAAGCAGATTGACTGTTGTCTGCCTGACAGTTTTTCACAACCTTCCTGCGGCACGACTTCCTTTTTCTTTCTCGCCTTCCATCCTGCACTCCTGTTGTTTTCACTCGGGAGCTATCTAATTGGTCCAGATCCAGGAGGCTCTGACTGCACATCAGCCAGGAGGAAAGTGTCCAATTAATACTTAGTGAAAAAATACAGACATCAACCGTTGTTTCATCAGACACCAAGCAGAAAGAAAGTGGCTGAGGCCTGAGACACTAAAAGACTTTGTTCTCTTCTTATATGTGTCTGTCTTCTGCATGTATATTTGATTGTGCATCTTTTCTAAGTACTTCATAAAGTCCCTGTATGCCCAGCATAATCTTTTAATCAGCCTCTTTGTTTGTGCCCTAGTGCTGCAGGAAACAATGTTCTTGTGGAATAATTGCTCAGTTGGAGCCTAAATATAGATTGTTGTTTTTTTAGCCCCACAGGCATGCCAAGCCACTAAAGAAATTCCTGATTCTTTTAACCTCTTCTCAACTTTCTATCTCTTTCTCTTTCTAAAAGCTTGAGCATTGACACTCTTATATTGTACGAGCACATTTTCAAACGATTTCAAATAAAACAATTTGGTCGTGAAACTCACACCAAGGGCAGAATAATTAAAAGAACTAAGATAGCGTATCCATTGAAGTGCTTACCAATTATTTTCCTGAGGTTGTTGTCGCATGTGGTGAATGTTACTGTATTTCCTACTTAAAGCCAGATTCAAGGGAAGATATCTTTGTGTTTATTTTCAATTAGTCTTTGGGAAATATATTTTGGTAATCTCTGAGAGGGAGATATGTTTAAACTTATTGTATTCAGGGCAGGCAATGATAAAAGTGTAGTTTTCATCTTATTTTGTATGTATGTGAACACAGACTCATCCCAGGGGAGCCAAGTCTCTGGCTGCTTTTTTCACAGCCATGCTATATTAATCTCACTCTCTTTTCTTCTCTCACTCTCTCTGTCATTGTCCCTGTCTCTTGGGTTCCTCTGCAGGTATCCCATCCAGTCACCTCGGCCCGGTTGCTATGGCGATCGTGAGGACTCACCTGGAGTCCGTAACTACGGCAGTAGGTCCCCTGATGAGCTGTTTGATGTCTACTGTTTTGCTAAGCATCTTCAAGGTAGGAATCGGGAGCTTTTACCATAAATTTGAGTTTAGTCATGCATGGGTCCACTAAGCCGAGGGTTTGCAGTGCCAGAAGGCTGTGACCAGGAATTAATACTCTGCTAGCACAGAATAGAGGAGGGTAGTGGGAGAGGAAGGGGAGGAGAGTTTGCAGAAGTGAGGGAGATGTGGGGGCCTGCAGCCAGGAGCTAAGTAGGTCAGTAGTGTTATCATAAAATTTTACTTTTTGATTTGCAGTGCCACAAGAAAAGGTGGCCAGGTGGACAAAACGAATATGTGTCCAAAATTTTGTTTACTCCTTCGCTACTCCCTGTGTAATGAACACCTAATAGTTTACACAATAAAATTTAAAATGTATAATTCCAGCATCTATAGGTAATGCTTATTGCATTTTTCTAATTCTAAGGTTTATTGTGAGATTGTGATCAGAAAGATGTAAGAAAAATGTCATGGACCCATGTTTATACAGCTGTAGAAGGCTAGGTAACAAGCTATCTAACATAGGTTTACTTCCCAGGTTAAGTAGTATATCCTGATTTCATAAACAGTGCTGCTTCTATACCTTCTTGTTGTTCTACATGGATCAGTAACTGCAAGGGTGCTGCCATTTTTACCTAGAGCCTTAATGTATTAGCGTCACATCAAAGAGAACATGTAACAATTGAGTGTATGTTTAAAGCATTTTTACAGTCCTCATTTCAAAGCAAGTTAGCTAGAAGCATTACAAGACAGATGGAGACACAGTTGGCTTTTCATACATCAAAATCAATGGCTGTTGGCTATAAATGGGAGGCCTGCTTTGGTTTGCTTCCATGTGAAGGCCCCCTGTTTCACAAATTTCCATAATTCTTGCATGATAGCTCTGCCACCACTGTCAGTGTATACTGCATCTGTACAATTGAAAGCTTGACAATGATAGCAAGAGTAACCAATAGGCTGTGCCTTAGCAAACGGGTAATTACAAAGGTGTTTCGCTAAAATGAAAATCCTCCAAATCTAAAGGAGCTTCAAACCATTTTTAAGGATTAAAGAAAAGAAAGTTGAGCACATTATGAAGTTATTTAGCACAAAACATTTATATTTACATCTTGAAATCAAAGATTGCACTGACAAAATAGTTTGTGTCATTGTCTGACGTTTTTCACTGAATCTGAAAGCTGTCCATCGTTTCTGACAGATTAGAAGAATGATGGTGATTTAGATGAAGTAATTCATATGCAACAGTGTCAAGAACGGCATTGGTGGTCTGTCTCTTTGTAAACATAACATGAAACATTACGTAGCAGAATCCTCCCTCAAGGTCTTGGAGTGCATCTGCGACCACTACAGGTCACAGATGGATGCAGCTGCGACCACTACAGGTCACAGATGGATGCAGCTGCACCGTGGTACAGAAGAAGTGCATGAAGTGAGATTTCCTCCCGAAGAAGTGAGTGTTTGGAAAATCGGAAGTCCCATGTTGCTGATTTCTGATCACTTCCTTGGGGGCAATATTCCCAGGCTTCTAAACTCTTGCTTAGTAATTCCAGTGTCCAATGTGGTGGCAGAGCACAGGTTCAGCATTAACAATGCAATTCAATATGACATACAGTATATGGTTTTGGCAAAAGGCAAAGCCAAAACCAAATGACAGTGGCCCCCGTCAGTAATCTCGCTCTATCAAACAAGCATCCTGTTTTAGTCACATTTGCCTGTTGAGGCACAATGGAGTTTTAATGTCACTTTGTGGGGAAAAAAATATCATCTGCTTCATGTGGTGTTGATTTCATGAGGAGTGACCCCAAGGTCAGTGTCTCTGTTCATCTTTCCTTTCCTCATGAAGGAAGTCTGATTTCTGTATTAATCAGGATTGTGATTGAGATGTTTTTTTAAAATGAAATGCTGTTGAATATATCTCTTTATCATGAAAAATTTAAATTAAAATGATGGGTAATAGAAGATTAAGACAGAATTTTTATGACCCTGTCTGTCAAAATGACAGATGACGAGACCTCAGCTTGAAATACATCACCCAACCAGTGACCTTTATTATGATTATTCCTTCTAAAGAGTCTTCAGTGCACTTTGATATTTGCCTGCTTCTGAAGAGATATCTTTCCTCTGAAAAGTCTGAGTTGTTGGTTTATATTACTTACATTTTGAACCTTCTATTCTTTAATCTTAACATTACACACAAAATATGTGTTGCCATGTTGATGAAGTTTGTGCACTGGGTAAACACCAAAGGCAATTATGGATATAAAATAAACACTCTATTTGATATGTTGTATTAATTTTTAGATCAATAGAACAAACATAACTAGCATTTTGTTGCTCCAGTTTAATTTAATTGACAACTGAAGCTTCTGGTAGCCAATCTCCACTCCTTATAAATAACTCTTAGATTGTTGACAGCTGTGCAAGCTTCCTCAGGCAGTTATCACAAGTTCACTGCCGCTCATACTACATGACAAGCTCTATTCATTGTAATTTACCGTATGTCCAGTGTCTTCTGTGTGTAAGGCAGTATATTTAAGCTGTCAAAGCTCTGATCGCTCTTTTGTCACTACACTGCTAACTGAAAGCCATGCTATCATGTGATGTCAGTGCTGTTTTTAGGGAATGTCAGATACGTCACCTCCACCCAAAAATCCAACTGTAGATTCTGAGTCTATGTTCCTCAAGAGGGAAAGTGATTATCATCACTCTCTACTCCCTGCTGTGCTGAGCTTGGTGTTTCCTCTAGGGGAATGATGAGGCTCAGTGCTTAAACGGCAAATATTAGCACTGCATATATTCTTCATTCACACCATAATCACGTCTGTGCAAAGTTGCCTGACTGAAATTAGGTGTTTCTGATACTTAACTTCCTGCAAATTCCAAAGAGTAATTATAATAACAAGGATCTGTTTTTCTAATATATTTAACACTGCTGTCTGACCTGCTCCAGGGGTTAGTTTATCTAGGTCACTTATTATGAGGTATGCAACTGTCATTAAACATCATAGTAGTCAGACAGAGTTTCTGCTATTTATAGAAAATATAAACACCTAGCGTGGGTCTGAGATGCTGAGCAGAGAAAATTACATGACCATCTCTAGACTTTTTATATCCTGCAGTTAAGAATATTGTTCAGTGAAATTAACTACCCGATTGAAGCAATCACCAAATAATTATCGGCAGTCAAAGTGAAATTCCTGGCTGATACATACCTGGTGTTTCATTCATCAAAGAAAAAAAAACCCAATAAAAACAAAAACTAAAAGCTTAATTAATAAACTCTATGAATAACTGGGTACAGCAACAGACTTTTTAATTTAAAGTTCTACATCTCTACATATACAGTAGTTCAGCTGTAACAAAGTAGATCTTTTGCTTTTTTCTCACTCTTTTTGATTTAATCTGTAATCTATATATTTAGCAGCTTGTCAACACCTTTTAACTACATTTTTTAGGTATCTTCTAGCATCAGTTTTGACAAATCCCACCTCACATAATCCTGTTCTGTTTCTTTCCCATTTTATTTTATTTGTACCTTGACCCTTCTAACGGTTCCGTAAAAAAGAAACGACATTCTTCTTTCTTGACATAAATCTCCTAGATCCTTGTATCAAACGTGTTCTTCTGTTCTCTGTTCCCCATTCGTACTGTCCAGCCCTCCAGCTTATATATTTTTCATCACCACACCCTGAGCTGCCAGTGATCACATAAATTTATTTGTGCTGTGTTCTTCTTGAGCGCTCTCTGTCTTGCTTGCCAAAGCCCCATTTTTGTATTTCCTTTTTATCGACATCAACAGCACCATTCTTCAGCATCTTCTTTCTTCTCTCTTTTAGGCACTGTCAGTGTACTTAGATCTCTTTTTGAAATGTCTTTGAATGCAAAGAATTTCCTTTAGTCAGTACTTTGAACTACTGATTTTCTTTTATTATTGTAGGCAAAAATAAAATGCCTTCTCATGCCTCACAAGTAAACTCTTTCTTTCATCTCTTTACTTCAAGTCTCCACCTCTTACTTTTTTTAACAGTTCACAAAGGAGAAAAAGAAACTGGCTAGAAATGATTGCCTTTAAAGCGTCTTATAAAGAAAATACTAATAACATTCACAGAGGAAGAAACGCAGAATCAAATGTACTTAACATCAGTTTGCACAACCAAACAATCCATAAAACCAACCTGCTCTCAAAGCCTACAGTTGCTTGCCAACTGAACAAAAAATTTCTGAAGGCTGAAGTGCTTTTGCTCTGTAACACACTCAACTCCTCTTTCTCCTTCTTCCAGGTGAAGTCTTCCACTCCACAGTGCCAGAGAAGCTGAGCCTTGCCACCGCCTCCACTCACTGCCATTCCCTGGGAGCCCAGCTGGCTACTGTTGGGCAGCTCTACCTGGCTTGGCAGGCTGGTCTTGACCAGTGTGATCCCGGCTGGCTTGCTGATGGCAGCGTTCGCTATCCCATCAATGTCCCACGGAAGAACTGCGGTGGAGACGAGCCTGGGGTACGGACTGTCTACAACAACCCAAACCGGACCGGATTTCCTGACACCACAGCCCTGTTTGATGCCTACTGCTACCAAGGTACTAAACGCTCTGTGATAATGAAGGCGATGCAGCTACATTGTGGTAATTGCCATGGTAACGAGAGTTGGATCTGGAGAATTGCTTTCCCTTCTGATTTTTAATTAGCATGAGATGTTGGTGTCACACATGAAGGAGTTGTGAAGAAACTGTGTGACATTTGTGTCTCCTCTGTGGATTTCAGGGCTTGTATATTGTGTGTAGTTAAGCCTGCGAGAGAGAATGTAAATATGAAAATATGTATCAAATAAAAGTGAAAGTATGACAGAGTCCGTAGTGACTCTGGGTCTAACCTTGTCTTTTTATCATCTGCTGAGACTGGAATAATGTAGTTTCATCTTCAAACTGAACTGACTTCCTATTCTGTTCACTGATATTGTGTAGTCTCTAAAATCAGCGTTTTGGCTTACATTGATTGCAGAAGACTGCAGATTAATATTTAGGTAGGAAAAAAAGAAAGAATGACAATTTCATCTTTCACAATGTCAGTGCATGAAAATATCAGTGAAGTGAAACATCTGCATAACCCAATAATTTTAAGTAAACAAGAACAGCATGAGAGCAGAGCAGCAGTGAATCTGTCAAAACAAACAGCTGACAGATGAACCTCTTCATAGCACCAACAATGTTGAATGTGGGTTTACATGAATATTTAACAGAAAAAATGTCTTTCAGATGGCTAAAAGTAGATAAAAATGCTAATAGGTTTTGTTTATTAACATAGCTATGGTTCATGTGAATAATATTGTTGATAGAGTTTTATTATTATTTTTGTATTAACACCACATTTGTATGTTTGTTGATTTGAAATTATTGTCATTTTTAGCAGAAAAACAGATCTACTTGTGATATCCATAACACTCTGTATCATGCTCTGGATTTAATCTTTATGGCTGTGTTGTAACGATGTGAAGATAAAACAAGTCAATTGATATTTGAATGTGTGTTGCAGCCCGCCAGCCAGCAGGGGTCCAGGCTGCGGAGCCACAAGCTTTGTACCAGACAGCTCACCCAGCAGCAGAGGCCATGTCCTTATTCACTGATGCCCAGAGTAGTGCCCCTATTCCTAAAACTTCCACCTGGACTGGCCTTGTTGACTTAGATGAAGCAGGAGTCCCCTCCATCGCTGGAATCAGCAACTCATCTGAGATCTCTGAAGAGCACGTGGTCATCCACTTAAGACCAGAGGAGGGCTGGGATGAAAGTCAGGATGGACCCAGAACTACAGAACCCAGCCAGAATGAGTCACACAGCCCAAAGAGCAGCAACACCTTGGGCCTCTCTGACCTTGAAAGCTTGGAGAGAAATGGAGGCTCTGCCCATGAGGAAGAAGATGGAAGCTACTTTGGATCTGATGCCCCAACATTATCCTCCATTGCCTCTTCCACCCCCCAAGTTCAGACCAGTAATAGTATTCTGACTGACTTTGTTAATACTCTTATGAGGCCCTTTAAGTACTGGACTTGGAGTGAGGAAGGTGATGACACCAAGAAAACACCCATGGTGCCTGAAGCAAAAACAACAGAAAACCAAACACAGGGAGAAGCATCCAGCAGAAACCTGAGTTTACCAAAACCCAGTGGAAACAAGGGCAGCATGGATAACGCCATCATGGAGCGTAGAAGTGGCACTTTTTCTTTCAAGGGTCCCACCACTGAGTTACAGGGTCCAGAGGAAGGCCTGTCCAATCAGGAAAAAGAGGTGATGCCATTGATTCGGTTAGTACCTGCAGTCCAAAACACAGGGGAAAGTGGCACCAGCGCCCACCCAGGAGAGCGAACAATGAGCCCCTTTGCCGACCACCCTCAATCTACTGTTAAAGGTATGAGTTCAGCTTTTAATTTGTACGTCTGTGTGTATGTACAGTTCAACTTTACCCTTTAAAACAAATAACTACATCTAAAATTGAAACAGAAATGAGCCTAAATTGAAGCTGTTTTGTTTCAAATGGAGGCGGGGTGCATTTGAATGTCTATGGTAAATATAGAATCTGTTTGTGTCATGCTTTTTAAATAGTCTCTGCCTCTCCATTCCACTCTATCTTCTTTTCCCTCGAGTATGCTATAATATATTCCTCCGCAGGGCAATTTGAAGTATCGCTGTAAATTTAATTAAACAGTAATTGCAAACAAACAAAGGGGGCATACCACATACAGTAATGCAGAGTGTTGGAGTGGGGACTGTTCTGCCTTCATTCTCATATTTATTGACAGAGTGCTTTGTTTACAATGCAGGCTGTAAGAAAGAGTAACAGCTAAGTTTGTTTTTTTTTAACCTGTTTGAATGTGATTAAAGGTTTTTTGGCTTTTGTATTGTTTGTTTAAAACAAAGGACACCTACATACCAATTTACAGCTTGTTTTTAGGAGATAGCTATATTAGACTCAGATTAGGATTAATTTTGGAAAATAATCTAATATAGAATCTTTATTTATAGAGCACTTTTCAAAATCCATGTTACAAAGGGATTTACAAGGGTAACAAAATAAAACATACAAGTCATAAAATCCTACGGTTAAAGGAAGACATCAGAATTTGGTGTATATAGTACTGTCCAAAAGTCTTGAGCCACCCCTCATTTCTTTATCTTTTGATTCCAAGGAGCCAGAATATACTGTAATTTATTTTTAAGTGGTTTTGAGCAATAGTTCTCCAGGCTTTCTAAAGGTCTTTCAAAGTTTTTCTTTGGACATTGGCTGCTTTTTCACTCATTTTCAGTCCAGTCCTTGTACCTGATCATTTTCAGAGGAATGTTTTTTGTTTGTTAAGCCACTTAACACTGACCTATGAATCATTCAAGCATAAAAAAGGCTCCTAACTCAAGGGATGAACCAGTGTTGTGTCTGCACATAACTACGGTGGCCCTGAGAGATCAAACGCACTGCAACTTAAGAAAACACCAGCAAATAGAAAAATGCTACAAAAGCACACAAAACACAACGGAAGTTGAAAAAAATGCAATGGAAGTAGAAAAAAAACCAAAAGCTCACAAAACACAACAGAAGTGATTTAGGGGAGACAATAACATGACAGAATAGCTGTGGGGTAACAGAAACCAAAGCATGTGAAGGACTGCACTGAGATGTGCTTAAAAGAAGCAGAAGATTCGTCAGTGTTGTGAGTTAGAAAAAGATGCAAGGTAATGTGTGTTCTAATTGCATGATTCATATAATACATAATAGATACATGTTTGCTATTAGTCATTTACCGCAGCTGTTTGATCACGTTATTGTCTCCCCTAAATCACTTCTGCTGTGTTTTGAAGCGTTTTTTTTCTACTTCTGTTGTATTTTATTCAACTTCTGTTGTGTTTTATGTGCTTTTGCTCCATTTTTCAATTTTTTCTTAAGTTTTCTTAAGTGTTTTCTTAAGTTGCAGTGTGTTTGACCTCTCAGGGCCACCGTACATAACAGACAACTTAGCAAAGAACCAATTTTAAATTGTTTCTTTAGGCACTTTCTTACTGCCAGCCTGGTGTGCACCGTGTTCTTAAAAACTTTGAGGAAACTGGACAAGTCAAAATTGATGGAATTATGAACACAGAAAAGTACCATCAGAGTTTGATCCACCATACAATACCATCTCAAAAGCATCTGATTGTCAATGGCTTCATTTTTCACCATGACAAGAAAGCTTGTCTAAGAGAGTTCAGGCTGCGTTGAAGAATTTGTCTTTCAAGCTTGTTAAAATTGCGCAAACTCTGTTTTTGACTTATATACTATATTTCCATGTTGTTTTGTACATTGCTGCACCTATTTCCCATTTTCATAGTGAAATATAAAGAAATGAGGGGTGGCTCAAGACTTTTGCACAATACTGTACATAGCATTAAGATGTGGTTTTAATGTTGTGACTGATATAGGGTATGATTGCATATATGTGACCAGCCAGAAAAAAGCTTCAAAAACCCTTCTGCCACGCTACTTTGACTGCCAATGGACCTGCTCCATTTAAATGAATGACAGAGTTGCATATTTTTACCCAGTGCTGCTGTCTCTGAATCTCAGAGTGAAGCCTAAATGAGGTTGGTTCATACTGGGTTATAAGGTCACAGTCAGCCTTCACCTTCTGTGCAGATGAATCACGTAAGTTCACAACAAACTGAGCCTTTGTCATGGTGAAACTGAAAATTATCTTCTCCAAGCTGTTGGCACAAAGTTGGAAAGGGAAGGGGAGAGATTAATATGTTGATATAATGCAATTTACCAAAGCATCAAATAAAACTTTGGTGATTAGACCCTCTAGACGTATCTTCATTAAACATAGGCTTTTGAAAAAATCAGACAGGACAGGAGGTCTGGAGTCTGGAGGTCAATGGTTGAGACTCTTCTTGAATATTGTGGAGATCAGGGTTAGAATGGGATGTGAATTAATAGGTCTGAGAGACAGTGACAGGCAGCGATAGCTTTAAATAATTATATCCAAGGACTGGTTCAAGGAATATTGGCAGAAAAATCATTGTTCAGGTATGGTGGCATTTGAGTTTGTGAGTGCAGGAAAACAGAAGAAGAAAAGATTGAAGATACTGGAAGAAAGAGTAGAAATTCACCCACAAAGGAGAAAAGGAAGGGTTTTTATTGTGCCTTTGCCAAACCTTTTTTTTTTATTATGAATAAATTACTTTTTAAAGTAACAATATCTGGTTGAAAAGAAGCAATCCAATGTGCACAGTCACAGGAGATGAAATGTTTTGGATAGCACAATAGCAAGAAACAAATTTCATCACGAAACCTAGGAGAGCATAAATCTTTGTCTCCTTTCACCACCACAGATTAAAACAGCACCCCACTAAATTTTTTTTTTTTTTTTTTTTAATACTGAAACATACAAGTCAGAATCAGGACATTGCTGCATAGGAAAGCAGTGTCTATGAGGATTCTCCTTTCATTTCAATCTTGACTTTCAATTTGTCTCTTCCTGTGGGCAAAAATGTCAATAACTGACCACAGAATAAAAAGATTTTGGAATAAAAAAAAAAAAAGTCAAACCTTTGGAACAAAAATATATTCAAAAGGTGACTGTGATAACCTGAGCCATTCATCCGTTACATTTTTCAAGAATTGAAGGGGGTTTGGCTTGAACCTGATATCTAGCCAGCGTTTGCAGTGAATACCAGTTGTATCACGGTGTGTCTGCAATGTATGATCATCATGCTGCAAAAGAAATTTCTGGGTCTTGTTGCTGTAATTGGTGCCAGATTGACCTGCTTGATCAAAATGAATGTCACAAGGAAGACATAGTAGAAGTAGTGTTAGTACACTGGCATGTGTATGGACTAACAACAGTAACCTGAGAGGTTTTGACCTGATCCCTTCTTGCTTTTTTTTGTCATTAATGCATGTGGTACATTTTTCTTCTTGGCCCTGTTTAAATAATTGGACAGGTCTAACTTCTGGGCTGTTTACATAAAGAACCCTTTGTATTATTTATAATCTTAGGAGAAATCACACATGCGTGCATGCAAGCGCACACATTTCCTTTCACAGTTTAGCAGTTAGATTACTCTCTGTCGACTTGTCACCCCGAATGGGGTTCCAGCCTCGGTAAAATACACATCTCATCATTTGGAGCTTCCTTGCTTTACCTCAGAGCCTAGCTGCCACTCCAACACAGTAATTACCTCGTCCTCCTTTACTGCTAATGAGAAGGTAAAATATGAGCGTCTGGCAACCGCAGTCATTTGCGACCTTAGCTCGCTCCCGGCAGGAGTAAAGGGGGGAGAGGGAGAGACTAATTTCTACCCACAAACCACCACTGAATGATGCCATATATCCTCAACCCACCTGTACAAGTATCCAAGGTAACCCTCAGTATGTTCAGCATGAATAATCCAAATTGTTTTGAAAAGAATCACCCATGTTTAATGGTGTTCTTACCACATTCTTGTGACCTTTACATTTTTCTAAGAGTGCTAGAAGATAAAATGGACTGTTCACCAAACCTACTGTTGCTCGTCTCGCAAAGTTTCTGTTCCCACACAACACATATATGGACTACCATGACAACTGGAACAGATTTACCTCTCTAAATGTTTGATTTTTGAGACAATGGAGCCCTGATTTCACAGGTGGACGAAAGCAGGCTTCTCATTTCTAGACAGCGACTTTTCATTTTCCAGCTGAAATGACATCTGGCAAGAAGATTATATCAGCTTTATAGATGAAGAAGAGCCCAACTGCAGACCTCACATCTGAGAAGAAGATAGTAGGGTCCTTATACATGAATACTTCTACAAGCTGTTTGTTGGGGGAAAAAAATCATATTTAAAAAAGAAACATCCCTGCAAATATTTGCAGCTTATATTTAAGCAGATGAATGCATGGATTAATCACTTCTTTATACTTTTGCTTTTGTGTTAAATAAAGAGTTTCTGTATTGCTGCAGCCCCCTTCACACCACTCCAACAAGTACAGAAACCCTGTGTCAGTCACATTCCCCTTTGGCTGGACAAGCTTCAGTAGATAAAACAGTTTCTTCTGGCTAATTTTAGCTAACGTTAGTGTACCGGCTAACACAGAGAAATTGCTTGATACCCAATGTCTGGCTGATCTGTACCCAGCAACCACATTTGTTTTATGCTATAGTAACACAAGGGGAGAAAATGGTTAGAGACCAAAATTATTGTGACCATGTGCACTGAACTTCAATGACGGGGACCAGGTCTGCGACCACTCGCAGTCAGTTGCTGTCTTTAAAGCGGCTTTGGTGGGTCAAGATGAAAGAAAAAGGGCAATAAGAGTAGTCAGTCTGCTATCAGTTTGTGATTGAATGGGGTCAAGCTGTCAATTACATGCAATCTATTTGTGATAATACAGCAATTAACTGTGATAAATCGGCAAAAACTACAAATCTGTTGCCACCTGTTGCAAAGCTGTTGCTGTCTACATTCATAGAAATTCGCATTAACTGCTTACATTCAGAGTCCAGCCAGAACCTCACAGATTTGAAAGAGAAATTCTGAAATACTTCCAGAAATTGTGACGTAGTTGATGCAGGATGGCAATTTAACTGCAAAATGACATGGGCGCTCAGCAATCTTGTCAGTGGGCAACCAACTGAGTAGAGTCCCTTATTGGTGAGTTGCGCTCATTGGCGCAGACTGACTCAGATTCATTGCAACGTGTTGCCAGTTTGTCTGTATTTGTAAATTAGACAGGAAATATTTGCAAACCTTCCCCAGTCTGTCTGAGAGTGATTATAGTCAGTCCAAGTCAGACTGTGGTTGTTTGGAGAAAGGTTGCCTCTCACAAGGTGACCTGTGTAACTGCCTTTTGATCAATATTTTCCTAGTCGCAAGGAGGTTGCTGTCCTGTTTTTCCTCTTGTGTGAATGAGCCATTACCCATGTGTGACGCCATATAAGAAAATTTGTTCTACACCTGGTCCTTCCTTTCAAAATAAAAGTCCTTTACATATACAATGAGTTCCATAATGTAACTGTAGAAAATAAAATAAATTTATATAATTAGTCTATGAATTGTGGGAAAAAAATATAATCTTCATTTGGTATTATTATTTTAGTGGTACTGTAAAAGTCATATCACATATTTTTTTTATCAGTATGTATGTCTAAAGACAACAGTTAACAACATAAAGTGTGGCTTTAATTCAGACTTTCCTTTCCATATATATCTGTGTTTAAAAAACAAAAACAAAACAAACAAACAAAAAGTGCATACACACATAAAGAGAAAAGAGAATATACTGCAATAGAAGAAATCAACTGTAACATTCAGATGACAGAAGACCTTTTGTAGTAGCAGAAATATACTATTGTACATTTCTTTACAACAACATCAGTGTGAACATAATATACAGGTAACAGTTGTTCAGTAAATTTAATCCAACATCAGCAAGACAACGATTCCTTTTTAACTATAGTGGTGACAGGAAGTACGCACATTTTCACACGTGTGTTGAATAAATCGGGTTTCCATATACAGATCAGGGAGCGACACCCAATGTGGAGGTTAGATGCAGGTTTGGCAATCTAAGGTAGCCAAGGAGCTACCTTAGATTGCTTCCTCGCTAACGTTGCTACAAGTAAAATGCTATCAGAAGCAAATGTTGCTCACAGTTGGGAATGTAGGGGACCAGAGGTGCTCAGCAGCTAACATAAATGATGCATCCACAGACAGTATAAAGCTTCCAGGTCAGAAAAATGAAGCCAGTGCGGCAGTGCCTTAAACCTGCATTTTATCTGAAAGCCACCAGATGGCGATAGCTGTGGTTATAAAAAGACTTTATTCCCTGGCTGGTTGCTGGCTGTCACTTGGTGAAATCAGTCTCAAAGAGGGTGCTACATCAAAAACCTCCTTATTATTGCTGTTAGCACATTGCTGTGATCACCTGTAGTTTGCATGGAAGACTTGTCAGCAAACACTTGCTAACTACTAGCCGTGCAGTAGTAAAACTTGAAAAAGTGCCACGCAAACTGAAAATGGAGAATGTTAACCTTCAAAGCAAAAGTTCTGCCAAGACATTTCAAAAAGCCGCAACTCTTACTTTGAAGACAAAGGGTCTCCATTTCCAGTTTGTGTCGCACTTTTCACAGTTTCAATACCACTCAGAGAGTAGCTGGCAAGTGTTTGCAGATGAGCTGTGTGATCCATGCAAACTACAGGTGACTGTGGCAATCTGTGAGTGACCAAAGCAATTGTAAGGAGGCTTTTGCCAACCAGTCAGGGAATACACATTTTTCTCTAATGTACCGTGGTTGCCAGGGATTCCCTGACCGTTCTCTAGGACCGTGTGACTGGGGCTTTAGCAATCAATTTCCCAGTGACTATCATCAACATATAGCAACCACTCATTAACCGGTGGGGGAATACACATTTTTCCCTCAAAACCGGTGGTTGAGATCGGCCTCTAGGCCTTTATGACTGGGGTTGTATTCATTTGACCCTACATTGTCACCATGACTGTCACAAGTCCAGAATGACTCAAAAGTTAATGTCACATGTTTGCAAAACCTCAGTAGAAATCTATTTGAAAACAGCTCTCTGTACCCTTTGTAAATGCTTTACTGATGAGTTTCTGGGCTCTGTGACTTATTTTGGGTCATAGTGAACACAACATTATGTCTATTTTGTAAATGGTCATACTATGTTTGAAAAAGGATGACTATCCACGCTATTCTCATTGGCTAATGACTTGTGATTGACAAGTCTTTAGTCAATGAGCATATGGTTTCACAGTTAGACAGTTTCTTTAAAATTACATTATTAATAGAAAAGTTTAATACATGAAAAATGCTTTAAAAAATGTCTTTTATGAGTTACTCTATGAACATGAGTTAAATTTGAACTCTCAAAGGCACCTTTCACCCCTATTAACAACAAAACATGAACATTTAAATGCCACCAGTATGAATTGAAGTGCTTTATAGGCCCACGAGGCTCTTCATTCAACAACCTATATTTTCATGTCATTTCCGTTCTTCTTTATTCCATTATCATTTTTTATCTCATAGGAAAACAAATCAAGGCTTTTCACGTGTCAGGAATAAAAGCGATTTTCATGTTGAAGGTTACAAAAAAAAAGCACAGTGATCTAAGGGAAAAGATTATATTGGTGCCCTTTGAATAGACTCCAATGTCACACATGAGGAGACAAAGAATTTCATCACAGCGGCGGTGGTTTTTGAAGGCAATCAGTAACATTTTATGCTTTTTGTGGAGCTTCATATTTGCCATAAAATCTTAGAGATTGACTCCCAACCCTTAGAACAGGGGTGAAAAAATCCTATTAGATTAAAAAACAGCAAGGGATATTGAAAACATATTAGTAATAATAACAGCACTTGTCAGATGCATTGCATTCAGTATGACTATTTTAGTGGAAATGATAGAACCAGGGCATGGAAAAATTCAATTTATTTGAGAGGATTGTGTAAATGCTAATGTTTACTGGTTATACAGACACTTCCATTAGAAAACCATTAGCAGGTCTATTAAAGTGATTAACTTATGATCGACTTACCCCATCAATTCACTGCTGACCATTCTGCAATGTAGTTACCTGATTATGAAGACCTGTGTCAGTGTCTGTTCAATAAACTTTAGCCTCAGTCTGTAGTCGACTTGCCAAGGAGCTACTGACTGGATTTAGAAACCAAAGATTGGAGGTGCAACTTGTCAATAGGGTGCTGTTTCTGTAAACCTACTGGCCTGACCTCTAGTTTCAACAAATAGAATTGAGCTCAGCCAGTGCAATTACAGATAACACAACAATGATTGGATTGGAAAGTTAAAGATGTCATTGCAGCTCTCTCTGCAGCAACTACACTTGTTCATTTGTTCTTGAACACATTTTTTCTGATGAAATCATTTTTCATTTCTCAGAGGTCATGCGAAGGTTAATTCCAAATTGTTTACGGCACATCAAGGTGGATGTTCCAGCCTTTTGTACAACACAAACACATGAAACATGGCTTCAGGCCCATCTTAGCAAGCACTGTAGAAGACCCCTGTACAGAGTACTTTCTTAACTTAACTAACTAGCTAGTTAACTGGCTGATCTGGAACAATTGCCAGTAAGTGTATGCACTCACTGTACAAGAAGACATAAAAGGCACGAAATGGCAGCTACCTTGGTTGAAGGAAGGGGACCAGTAGCCTTTTAAATCATGTATATGTGCTGAAATTGAGTAGATTTCATTTTTGAGCGTTTCTGAATTGAAACACTCCCCTTCTTTTTATCTTTGTTATTCATCAGGGCCTCATTTGAGGCAGGCGTAACTGAAGTAAGCCGAGCCATGTTGGATACCTATGTTTATGATATATAATAAAAGTGGCTTGCCACAGAGTGCTGAAAAATGTTGTCTTGATGTGCTTGTGCTTTGCTTTTGAATTTGCACTTAGCACTTTTCAAAGAGTTCTCCACCTACATAACTATATGGCTTTTTCAATACACTGTTACAGAAGCACCTTTTAGAAAATATAATGGTAGTGGCAGTGGTAATGATTTGTGATTGCTTTGGTATGAGAATGTGAAATTGTCTGATTAAGCTTGATAGCCACCTGAAAAGAAAAACTGGAAAACATAAACAGCTGCACCATGTTTTACAAATTAAATGTAGATTTTTAGTGAGAATGTCGCTCATGACTTTCCTATGTATGCTCCATAGTACACAGTAATGTTCCTTAGTAAAATGCAGATGTGCTTTTTACAATCAGTTGCTACTGACACACTCATCCTTGTGCCTTTAATGATTCACGTGCAGGTTTATACAGATTTCCACTGCTCTTGAGGTAATTTTAAACATTTTAGGGGAAAAAATCTCTAAGGTTCTACTTATTGAAAAAATAAAATGTTACTCACTGAGCCTCTCTAAGCTACCCCACCCCCACAATGCTCGTAATTAAATGGGAGCTTGTACATCATTGTGTGTTAGCATTGTTCGGTTACCAATCAATTAACTGCAAGTACCTCTGCCTGCTTCAGCCTTTTTATCATGTAGTGTTTCTCTAATTGACTGAAAGTCCTAAGTCTGCTGTTAAAGTTCTGAATATAAGCACTGCTTAGAGAGACTCTTTAGAATTAAATGGATGGATTCAGTAAGTAAACACTTGCTACTGCCCCAGTGTAAAATGCTGCAAATGGGAATGTTTGCTTTTGTTCCATTAATAAAATCTGCTGGGCTAGATTAGCGTTTACAATTCTAAAACTGCTGAACAATGTTGTTATATTCATTTTAATTTAGATTTTTTTAGTTTGTTTGCTATATATTATGCTCCACCCCTCCCTTTCATATAAATGCTACATCATGTCATTGTCCCCTACCCTATTTTATTCAAGGAAAAACCAAAAACCCTGAGCACATGGTTCTGTTATGATTTGTGAGGGGAAGAGGCCAAGTTGCTCTACTCCAAATCAATACAAAGTTTTTCTGAGTGATCAACTTTATCCTATTGTGAAACATTTCTTTTTTCCAGGATTACAATGCCTGCATCAAGAGTTCATTGAATGGTTTGATGGGTACAAGAATCTTGTTAAACATATCTTATGGTCTTCACAGTTACCAGATCTTAAACCCAGTTGAACATCTATGGTAGATTTTGGACTGATGTGTTAGATAGTGATCTCCACCATCATCATCATCTCTACCTCATCTCAGGTTGTCCAGAGGTACTTAGCAAAAGTCAGCATCACTCTGTTGGTGGTGCTCCACCACCAACATCTATCCCTATCTCCTATTCATCTCTTTGATTTTCTTTGATGTTGCCTCTCGAATTTCCATGCTCTTCTTTCAGCAATAAATGTTTGCTCTTTTCTTCCAAATATCTCTCCTCACTGAATTAATTTTTTTGATCATTTTGAAGTTCATTCATCTATTTTCTTCCACTTATCCAAATGGGGTGGCTGGAGCCTATCCCAGCTGTCATGGGGCAAGAGGCAGGGTACACCCTGGACAGATTGCTAGTCTATTGCAGGGCCAACACAGAGACTCACATTAATACCTACAGCCAATTTAGAAACACCGGTTAACCTAGCATGCATGTCTTTGGAGTGTGGGAGGAGGCTGGAGTACGCAGAGAGAAAGCACAGGGAGAACATGCAAACTCGACACAGAAAGTCCCCAGCTGACTGGTGGTATCAAACACAGGACCTTCTTGCTGTGAGGTGACAGTGCTGACCACTGCACCACTGTGCCATGAAGTTGGGTGACTAAATTAGAATAAACTCACAGAATGAGTGGAAGTCTAAGTTCGAATTGAATCACAAGTATTATGGATGATAAAACAGTCATTTAAACCGCATCCACACAGGAGGCAATTTGCAGCAATGTGTCGACCCGTGGCCATAAAAAGCCAGTGACATTTTGTTACTACGGGCAAAAAAAAAAAAACAACGACACGGAGTGGGTGGGTCCTAAAATATACTTTGACTGAAGCAACTACCAATGAGAGTGCAGGATACCGGTAATTGACATATGACAGGGCAGTAAATACATTACAAGGTTACCTAAGCAACCGGGAGCCTGGAATGACTGCTACTGACCAACCGTCAGCTTCAAAGCGATGCATGACAAGTGAATCACTCCCTGTCTGGACCCAGCTTTAACTTCATGTGATGGGCTCAAGTTTTAAGCATTTCAGTTTTGCTTCTCGGGAGATCTTGTTTGTTTCCACACTGAATGAAATAAATCTGAGTGGATGCAAATACAACCAAGGCAAATCAGTGATATCAATAATGCTAAATCAAGGCTTCATTTTTACATGAATATATACGTTGTTTAGAGGTCTTTAGTTGTTCAGCCATTGTGCATTTTTTCCTTTACTGGGTGTGTTCATGTAATCCCAACAGCTTTTCAAACACCTTGTTCAATTTACAATTTGTAATTTAACATTTTGCATGTCATTGAGTGCAGAATCATGGTACAGCCACAATGTCCTTAATAAATGCACAAGGCAAACACCTCTTTGTCTGCCTTAGCCTGCAGCTGTCAGTAATTATTGTGGCCTCCTGAGGGGGTGTGTCAGGGAAGTTTTGTCAGTAGCAAAGCTTATGGTTGTTAGCTAAAATGTTATGCATGTTGTACTGTATAATAATGAGTTGTTCTGCAATTGTTCCATTGTGTTTACTACTCAGTTTTTCAGGTCATGTTTTATTTACCTTCATGTGAGATTAGCGAAGCTGTAACACAGATTGATGATCCCTGTGTTACCAAAGTGTTGCTTTACACATTACTAAAATGGAGAGCTGTGAATTAAAGCACTGCTGTCTTGCTGATCTCTGTTAATAGTAACAATGCTCTTCACAGTGTTTTTATGCAAGTCAAGAGGAAAAAGAAATTATCTAATTTGTGTAACAGTAATTATGCTACATGTAATGCCCAACGCTGGATCCTATGTAAAGTAATATTAAAATTGACAAGTTGAGTAGGTGTCACTTGTTAAAGTTCAGTAGACTAAAAAAATGACTAAATGTTGACTTACATTAATTTACACTTCCTACTGATCTATCAACTACTATTTGAGAAAGTTGGAACCAGCCTGTGAGTGATTCCTCTACTTGATCTGGAAATAAAAACACATCATTCATTCCCATTTCTTTAGTTGAATATATGAAAAATGCCAAAGATGCCACAGTTTGACAGGCTTAAAATGGTATTTTTGCATCAACAAGGTGACTCCCAAAGAGCTGTTAGCCGAAAACTTGTCAGCATGTGTCCTTAAAAGATTTGAGGAAACTGGACAAGTAGAGGACAAAAGAATGAGTGGCAGGCCTAAAAACCTAACTAAAGCAGATGAACAGTATCTGAAAGTCATGACCTTAAGAAAGAGGAAAAAATCCAGCAAAGACCTGACAGGACCTGAGAGATGCATCTGGCCCTTCAGCTGATCCATCTAACTGTACACTGAAGCCTCATCAGAAATGGTCAGTTGCATTCTTAACGAAGGGAAACGGGGAGAAAAGGGTGAAGCGTACCAGATTATACAAGAATTGGACTGAAAATCAGTGGCAACAGATCTTCTAGAGGGATGAATCCAAATTTGAAATTTTTGGTTTAAATCATTGTCAATGTGTAGGGAGGAGGTCAGGAGAGAGGTACAACAGTGAGTATCTACAGCTATCTGTAAAACACAGTGGAGGCTCTGTCATGGTTTGGGGCTGCATTTCAGCCAGTGGTGTTGGCGATCTTGTCAAAATTGATGGAATTATGAACACAGAAAAGTATAGTCAAAGTTTGATCCACCATCTGGAAAGCATCTGATTGTCAACAGCTTCATTTTTCAGCATGACAATAATTCAAGAAGCTTGAAGAACTATTCCTGAAGACTACTTCACTACTAAAGAAATTACAAGAAAGCTTGTTGAAGAGAGTTCAGGCTGTGTTGAAGAATAAAGGTGGTCGTACCAAATATTGACTTCATTAGAACTGCACAAATTTTTGCCTTATATACTGTATTTCTGTGTATGTTTGAACACTTTTCAATAGATTACTAACAATTATTTCCCATTTTCCTAGCAAAATATAAAGAAATGAGAGTCTGATCAAGACTTTTGCACAGTACGTTACATGAAGCAATGTTCAGCTCTACAACAAACAATAATTTGTGTCATATCCGTGGTTAGTTAATTTGCTAGAAAGTGAAAGAGCTGAATGAACATGCTTTAAGTGTGGTGATTCTATAATTTTTTGCTAGGGGTTGTATTTAGAAAACATCTTGTAAATTAAAGTTAAGACAAAAAGACAGGAAATTCAATCCTATGGTGGGAACAAATCAGAGGATCACCAAAGTGTCTAGGCTTCATCCTCTGTCAATTTTTCCCCTGATATTTGTAGATTGGACCAAAGTGTTGGAGCAGTTCATTTTTTTATATATTGAGCAACACTGCGAATGCAGCTAATCTTTAGGAGTTGTAAGTATGTTTTATGTCCACAGGCATGTACTTTAAAATTTTTTATCAAAGAGAGACATTTTTCGAATGTGTTTACTCAGTAGTAACCACATTTCGTGCAATGAAGTATCTAATGCTGTCTGTACAGAAACTGAATTGGACTAATAGAACACTCAGAACCAGGGGCACCTGATACAAAACCGTCCTACGAGACAACTTTTGGATATTCTGCACAGCGTTTATCAATATACGGACAGGTTGGGAATTGAGGTAGTGGATCTGGATCTCCTCAAACTGCACTGCTACCACTATTTTTGTTTTCACAGAGGTCTGTGAGTAGTCTTGTGCAAAGCAGGTTTCCTATAATTTTTCACCTCTTCCCAAGTAGCAGTTAAAGTCGAATTTACCTGCTTGTTTTTATTTCACTCAGTGGTCTTCCTGTAATTTAAAACCAGAAAGGAAGAAAGGAGGAGAATTTTTTTTTGACCTCTAACAACCAGAGACTGATGAAAATGCAATGCTATAAAGCCAAGCAGATCAGAAAATGACATCTCCCTATTTAGATTGACCGATTCCTGTCAAGGCATGCTTGTGAAAAGCATGCGCTCCAAGCAGCTCATACAGAAGGCTGACCACCACACGTAGATAAGGCTGAGCCCGACTGGTGACACGCCTGGCTTGGAGGGAAAAGCAAATCATTCAGAACAATCTATTCCCGCTGCTGCCAGTCACTTCACTGCCGTCAATTCAATAGTGTCTGCTCCGGAACAACACAGTGGCCTGTGAATACCATTTCCATATAATTATTCCTGCATACATAGTAGACCACTTGCTGTTTCATCAACCTTTTGGACCACATGCTGGCAAATAGATAAATAAATAAGTAAATATTGTTAGGGGTGAGGAAATGCTAATGGAATTGAGTGTCCTGCAAATGGACAGCAGGAACAGTGTTTTGTAGCTGTACTCATATTCATTGTTGGATGGATGACCCTCACTCGTATAAATATTTGTCACTGGTGAAGAGAGAAGTGAGAGTTTTGTTTGTTTATGCGATAAACATTAACAAGCACAATATAGCATATGACATATACAAAATAAATAGTCTAGGTAATGCGGATTGTTTCCCTCCACAGCTGCATGGGGCTGCACTTACACAAAGCACTGAGGACATACATTCTGCTATTCTAAGATGAGTTCGAACAGTGTGATCAAACAGTTTCTGAGCTTAAAAGACAAAGTTCGCTTTTGAAACTCTACACACTCATCAAGACCAGTGACTTTTTCCTTCAGACTCTCCCCTGCTGTGAAGTTAAAAGCATTTGCATTTCACAGCCACACTGGTGTGACTGAAGCTTTTATCGGCCTAAATGCCCTTTTGAATTTCTTAACATATAATTTGAGTATAAAGCACCCTTCCCATCTGTCATTCTTGGCCAACACTGGTAACAACACTGTCCTAAAACTCAGCACCTTTAATTAAACATATGTTAACAGGGAGATATGTTGGTTTTAAACACTTCACACAGATGATAGTTTGTTTTCAGGGTTATAAAAAAAAAGAGAGTTAAGATAAATCAGTCACCTGTGGTGCTTGCAGCAGCCCACTCCAATGAAATTCACCATTTTGATGCGACAAAGTAGAAATCAGCTTGTAGAACTTACAGAACAGCGACAAGTGAATCATTCAGACACACTCGAACCAACTCATTTAAATTATTAATAGTTATGCATTCATGCAGCACTTAAGCAAATGTCACAGTACAAACTCATTTGTACAGAGGAAAGGATAAAATCAGAACAGCAGCTTTTTATTTTGCGAAAGCATTTGATCAAAGCACATCATTTTGGTAGCACTTTAACAAATGTCTTAGTAATTCAGTTAGATTTCACGTTATTCCCTTTAAAGCATTCAAAAGAAAGAGGCTTGATGCCACTCGAAGACTACCACTTGTAAGTCTGAAATATTAACCCGTGACGGCAAAGGATTAACATACTGTGTTTTACATGTGTATGCTGATTTGCTCCAATGAAGCCAATGTACAAATGTTAAAATTCTTGTGATGAATTACAGTACAGTGCAAAAGTCTTGAGCCACACCTTGTTTCTTATTAGGTGCAGTGATTTATTAAAACATGTGCAAGCATAAATGGAAATACAGTGTATAAAACATAAACAGAGTTTGTACAATTCTAACGAGCTTGAAAGTCAATATTTGGTATGACCACCTTTATTCTTCAACACAGCCTGAACTCTCTTAGATAAGCTTTCTTGTAATTTCTTTAAGTAGTCTTCAGGAATAGTTCTCCAGTTCTCTTCTTGAAGGACATTCAAAGCTTTTCTTTGGATGTTGGCTGCCTTTTGTTCTGTTCTCTGTCAAGATGATCCCACACTGCTTCAATAATGTTGAGGTCTGTGCTGTGGGGAGGCCAATCCATGACTGATAGTGCTCTAATTCCATCAATAATTCCATCACTTCTGACAAGATCTCCAACACCACTGGCTGAAATGCAGCCCCAAACCATGATACAGCCTCCACCATGTTTTACAGATGGCTGTAGACACTCACTGTTGTACCTCTCTGCTGGCCTCCTCCATACATATTGACAACAATTTGAACCAAAAATTTTGAATTTGGAATCATCACTCCATAAGACCTGTTGCCACTGATTTTCAGTCCACGTCTTGTGTAATTTGGCATACCTCAGCCTTTTCTGCCTGTTTCCTCTCCTTAGTCCCTTCCACTGAGATAATTTCTGATGGAGTTTCAGCAGATAGTAGCTGGAGCAACTGAAGGGCCAGATGCATCTCTCAGGTCCTGTCTCAGGTCTAGATTTTTTCCTATTTCTTAAGGACATGACTTTCAGATACTGTTTGTCTGCTGTAGATAGTTTTTTTTAGGCCTGCCACTTCTTCTTTTGTCCTCCACTTGTCCAGTTTCCTCAAATTTTTTTAGGGACCCACTGCACACCATGCTGAAATATACGCAGTTTTCGGCTAATAGCGCTTTGGGAATCACCTTATTGGTGCATAAATGCTTCTTCTTATGTCTGTCATACTGTGTTATCTTTGGTATTTTTCATAGATTCGGCTAAAGAAAAGGGAGCACATTACGTATTTGCTACTAGTAACAGCAAATAACGTGCCTAAAGATACTATTTAAAATTGGGTCCTTACTAAGTTGTCTGTTGTGTGTAGACACAACACTGGTTCATCCCTTGAGTCAGGTGACTTTTTATGATTGAATGATTTATAAGTCAGTGTTAAGTGGCTTAACAAATAAAAAAACATTCCTCTGAAACTGGTCAGGTATAAGGACTGGACTGAAAATGAGTGAAAAAGCAGCCGATGTCCAAACAAGAACTAAAGAACTGTTGCTGAATACCACTTTAAAAAAAACTACAAGAAAGTCTGGCTCCTTGGAAGCAAAATATAAAGAAATGAGGGGTGGCTCGAGACTTTTGCACAGTACTGTATAAAAACTTTTTCATGCATCAGTCACTCTTATATTGGCAAATTGCTCTCAGTTTGACAGTTACCCACTAATCCTTCATCCATACTGTAATATGATTGGCTCAATAGCTGCTCAAAAGTTTTAAATAGGGAAATCATGTACTTTCCACTGCTTAAACTTTACCTTTCATGTTATTACATTATTTTTCATCAGATAATATAAAGAGCTAGCAAGCACTAATTAGTCCGTATTAATCCAAAATATGCAGAAAAGAATCAATATCATGCCTTCAGAGATGATCATTGATTTCTACAGTGGGCCCAGCAGCTCTTTAAACATAATTAGTTATAATTTATTACTGGGTTTTCAAATAGAAATGATAGAGGACAGTGCTGGAAAGTAAATGTACCCATTTCTTTTTCATGTTAGAGAACAGTTTTGTATGCAAAGTGTAGGATCAGTTTATGAAATAAAGTTCACATAAAAATAACTGCCTGATGGTTTAGTGACCTCGACCAACTACAAAATTAATATTCTTTCTACATGTTAATGCAGTGCTTTCCAATTTCAAAGGTCACATTGATTTACAGATTAGGCAAAGGTAACTTATGCTGCACACAAAACAATGGACAGTTGTGGAATGAAAAATCAAGAACCAAAATGTCCAATCCAAGATCAAGTTATGCCACCAAGCTTTTTAGCCAATTTCATCAGTGCTTGTGTTGCTAAGCAAGAATGGCAAAGTCAGCAGTACAGCTTTTGCCCACGTGAGTCACATGCAATGCTTTTTCCTACTCTTGTTCCAAATTGCTCAGATACAGAGATAGTAAAAAGACTGTGTTCATTCTGAAAACCTGTGTAGGCCTATTTTATGTCTACACAGAAAATTGATTAGGAATCAATATTGGAATCAGTAAAGAAGCAGACATATAAGTAGAATTAATTACACAAAATCCTGTCAATATTGTTTTTCATTGATTTCTTTGTTTCTTGTGGAAAAGTGGATACTTTTGATACTTGATACTGTTTACCTCAGTTTACACCTTTAAGAATGATTAGACTCTGTAACGTATTATGACATGTGACCTCATTTAGAGGGTTCATAAGCCAAAATGGCTATGTTAATATGTCAGTTTATATTTTATAATATAACAAATGTAATAATGCTTTACAGTTGTGTACAATGAGGGATTTAACTTGATGCTTGTTATACTGAGTATTTTAAAGAAATATTTGACGTGTATAATTCAAAATTTCAGAGGGGATTTTTTTTTTCCTTGAGCTAAAAATCTGAATACTTTTTGAAATGTGTTGAACAGCACTGTGGTTTAAATCCATTTTGCACCTTTCATAAGCTGTTCCTGAAAGCCACAAAAACAGCAAGAAGCAAAAGTTTCTGGCAGCTTCTGACCATGAAAAGTGCAGGTCTGGCTGACTCCTTTGAGCTGACAACATCATATAACAGTGCACTGTTTTTTTCTGGGTACCATAAGTCTGTCGTAAACAACTTTTTCATAAGAGAGAGATCTAGGGCCTGTACTAATAAGCAGGTTCAACATACCCTCGATATCTTTTCCTTATTGGCAATCCTCCTAACTGGTCACACTTAGGTGGTTGTCATCTCTGTAAGTCAACCCAGGGCTTTCCCAATTTTGCTATGAGCGTGTTCACATAAAAGAGGCGGCGTTGGGAGCATATGACCAGTCACAAACATGAACAGGTCCACTGGCTGCAGAACAGCATAGTTTAAAAATGAAGAGAAAGCATCAATAGATAGAATTAGATACATATAAAGAGGTTAAATGCACACTTCAGGCTAAAAAAAAATACAAGTGCTGCAGCCAAAGCAGGAGAGTATAGTGTGTTTGATATATGCATAGATAGTGTAGTATAGTACTGTATGAACCTGCATCCTGGAAAAGTGCTTTATAGAAAAAGTCAGTTTAAAGCCATTAAAGAAAGCTGGTAAAATAAAAAGAATAAAAATAACTGAACGACTGCCAACTGTGCAAATTAATTGACTAAGTATCACTTCTCTACCATTAAGACACAGGGATTTCTGACTATAATTACAATTTTGTATTCCTGAAAATTCACATTTGCTTTTATTCTTTCAGCTGCAGCCCTGCTGATGTTAAACAGTCTGACAGCAAGTAAAGAACAAATCTAAAAACTGAATTCTAACCAGTAAGTAGGCTGACTTGCAAATTCCATATAAGGTCAACAAGTACAAGGTTTAGGTGCCCTGTTTTAGAAATATATTGGTAAATTAAGGTTTAGAGAGAAATAGAACTGGTTTGTTGTAAAGCCGAGGAATAAAGTTTCTCCTAATAATCTAAGCGTCTAAAGTCTTTTTTATAAAGACAAAGACTTTGGACGCTCTCTAAAAACTATAGCCCCTTTTACCTGCACAGGGCTCTTCCAGGATTGGTGAAGCTGTTTTCCAGCAAAGTGGTCAGTAGGCTGTGCTTTTGTGCATGTTGATCTTGAACATGACCTGCTCCACAGCAGGAAGTAGCGCACTGAACAACAGGTGTCATGCGACAATACTGCAATATCATAAAGTGCTTAGGCAGTGTTACACATACACATAAAGTTTGCATTGCTTATTGGAGTGATCTTCATCTCCATCACTTCCCTCTTCACTTCCTCTGTAAACAAGCACACAATTACATACTTGGCGCACAAACATTATTCACAAATACTCTTTGCTGGCAGTTATTTAAGTCCCATGGGCTCTTTTGCTTGTACTTCCTCAGTCCCGTAGATCTCCAATGCTAATAATCGTTATAACTGATGTTTCCCTTCTAAGCCTCTAATGATGTTTTTAGTATTTATGGTTACAGACAGCCAGGCAAGCTGATTCATAATAGTTTCTCCCTGCCACTTTATTGGCATGGCGTTTCTCACATTCGCATCAGTAAATTAATTTTGACCCACTGATGCCATATATCACAGCAAACCACTGCACGCTGTCTCTCCCTGACCAGGTTTTCTTAAGCTGTTGTCGTAAAGAATGGTTTATCGATCCTCCCTGCTGACGCTTTAATAAGTGCTTTGCATAACAAGTGTTTTACTGCGGGATAAATCACGTGGGCTGGCGGCGCCTGTCAAATGCACAAGTGCACACACATATGCAGACACAAAAGAAACTGGATTACATAGAATTAGGTGAATGCAGAAACATAGACGTTTTTGATACTCACAGCTAATTGTTTTCTTTAAAAGGCATGTCAGTATGGGAGTAAACAAAAGAGTTATTTTGGCTCATAAAAAGTGAGCTACATAGTCATCCAAAGAGAACCATGGCAGGATGATACAAATCAAATTTCATCCTCTTAAATAATGTCTTGCCTGTTGCTAGCAAGCAAGCCTACACCAGCAGATCTGTTAGGAACAGGAGGAATTCAATCAGGGAGATCCATGGGCCAGTGCAGAGACCCATGAGTGAGATCGATGGCTTGAGAAGCAGGTCGCGAAGGGGGCAGCTCCCTGGGTACAGCGTTTCATCCCCATCCTGTTGCCACTCCTGTTTAGTGAGTGTAGGTCGGGGTGGGAGGAACAGGAGGGGTGGCAAAAAGCACCGCTGCATCCAGGTCCCAGAGGCACAATCCAGCCCAGGCCTACCACAATAATATCATTTTATGTCAGCCATGAGTGAAAGTTTCTCCAACTTGGGGAGGACTGATTGATGGCTGCTGTAAATCAATGTTGAGAGTGCTGCATGGGGTTTTTTATAGCCATGGAAAATAGTGTGTGTTGTATACAGCTCACCAGTCTCTTCCCAAACATCTATGCTTTTACGTTAATTTTTACCATTCAAGAAGTCTTAACCTGAAATATACATCAGCTGTCACTAGGTGTTTTAGATCCCTAGTCCAAACCTTAATTACATTTAAGTTAACTTAATCACCCTCTTGCCCTTTATACCACAGATATTGATGAACAGAGCGAGAATTTTGAAAAATCTTGCATAGAATGTAGTCTCTGAAACCTTTAATATCGATGTGTTGAAAAGGTGTCTGGTATTGAAAAGAAAATCTACAGTGAAAAACGAAAATGGAAAAATCGTGTTTGTGTCGAACAGGCGCTTGTTTTTACACTGCTTTTCTGCTGGAGAGATACCTTCTTCCTTGTTAAGAAATGTGCTGACATTTTTGAGTAGCATGAAAAAATGTAGTCACAACAGCAAGCCATTTCTTTGAAAGATATATCTTCACTTGTCTTCTATCAACAGTACTGTGCAAAAGTGTTAAGCCACCCTTCATTTCTTTATATTTTGCTAGAAAAATGGGAAAAAGATGCAGTGATTTATTGAAACATGTGCAAACATACACAGAAATACAGTGATGAGCTTGAAAGTCAATATTTGGTATGACTACTTTAATTCTCCAACACAGCTGTGCTCTGTCAAGATGATCCCACACTGCTTCAATAATGTTGAGGTCCAGGTTCTGAGGAGGCCAATCCATGACTGATAGTGTTCCAGTGTGTGTTTTTCTATCCAGGTATGCTTTTACTGCATTGGCAGTGTGTTTGGGATCATTGTCATGCTGAAAAATGAAGCTGTCGCCAATCATATGGTTTTCAGATGATATTGCATGATGGATCAATATCTGACGGTACAGTTCTGCGTTCATAATTCCATTAGTTTAGACAAGTTCTCCAACACCACTGGCTGAAATGCAGCCTCTACTGTGTTTTACAGATGGCTGTTTTACAGATCTTTTAAAATTTCACTGGTTCATCCCTTGAGTTAGGTGCCTTTAATATGCTTCAATGATTCATAGGTCAGTGTTAAGTGGCTTAGCAAACAAAACATAAACAAACCAAAAACAAACAAACAAAAAACATTCCTCTGAAAATGGTCAGGTACAAGGACTGGACTGAAAATGAGTGAAAAAGCAGCCAATGTCCAATAAAAACCTTTGAAAGACCTTCAGAAAGCCTGGAGAACTATTGCTGAAGACCACTTTAAAAAATTACATGAAAGTCTGGCTCCTTGGAAGCGAAAAACAAAGAAATGAGGGGTGGCTTGAGACATCTAACTATGTTGCCTATCAAGTATGGAGATGAGAATAGATATGCAATGTTTCTTCCTGTATTTTTGCTAGCATTGACAAAGAATGTTAACTGCAAGTTACTGTGACTGTAAGAAATTAAAACATTACTGTGAAGTCCAAAAAGAGGACTTGATTGTACCAAAGCTTTGTAAAGATGCAGAGCCTGCTCTTGATGTGATCACTAACCACAAGAGAAAAGTGAAAGAAAAAAAAAAATCAAAGATTTTGATTAGTGGTGATACAAACGTCTGTGAAGCCTAGACTAAAAAAGGAGCGTTATAAATAATCTATCACACTCAAAGAGACAGACAGAGAAAAAACATCTGACAAGATGGAGCAAAATGGGAGAAAAATAACAAAATGCACATAGTAGGAATGGTGGGAAAATTGAAAGTGTGTCTGCACACACATACGTGAGACAGTCGAGGCAAAAGTCATGTCAGTGAGGTGTCTGCGTGTCTTCAAAGAAAAAGGAAAACTAAGGATTTGTAGAAGAAAAAACTATTACTAGATCTAAAACTATTACTAGATCTAAGAACTACTGAGCAGATTAGAAGAAGTGTGTGTTGTTATTACTATTATTGTAAAAGGTGTAATTTACATATGGTACACACCAAGCACCAAACAAAGACAGTAGTAATTTTTGTGAGGCAAGGAAGGTGTGACTCCAGGGCTGTAGCTTTATTATTAAAATCCATCCATCCATCCATCTAGTTCTGCTCTTCCGAGGCCGCTGAGTAGTACCCTGAGAAAATAAAAAGGTGAAAGAAGTTCTTTCACCTTGTAATAGACTTGTAATACTTCGTACCAAACAGAGAACAGAAAGAACTTAACTTTATGCCTTTATAGACTTTTTTGATCCCCAAAATGAATTGCCATGTGAACCACCAATGAAATCTGACAGCGGATCATGAAATAGTCATGACTTCTAATTTATTCATTCGGATTTCCACATATTTTTTCGTGTCCCTGAAAAAGATTTTACATCTGTCCGCTCTCATATGAAATGATTCATGCCCATGTACACAAAAGGAATGTGTTCATCTTTTAAAAGGCAAAAAAGAAAAAAAAAAAAATCTGCATTAGGAGGTTGCAATCATTGCACCACTCACACCAGAAACCCAAGTTCGGCTCACACATGTCAAACATTTTCGCACAACATTTGTGTTACAAACCCAATTCCAAAAAAGTTGGGATGCTGTGTAAAATGTAAAAAAAAAACTGAATGCAATGATTTGCAAGTCTCATAAACCCCCATTTCATTCACAATAGAACACAGAAAACATATCCAATGTTTAAAATGAGACATTTCGCTTTTTCATGAAAAATATTAGCTCATTTTGAATTTAATGGCAGCAACATGTTTCAGAGTTGGGAGAGGGCAACAAAATGCTGAACATGTAAGTGGTACTAAAAAGAAACAGCTGGAGGGAACATTTTGCAGCTAATTAGGTTAATTGGCAACAGGTCAGTAACATTATTGGGTATAAAAAGAGCATCTTAGAGAGGCAGAATTTCTCAGAAGTAAAGATAGGCAGAGGTTCACCAATCTGCAACAAACTGCGTCTACAAATTGTGGAAAATTTTCAGAATAATGTTCCTCAATGTAAAATTGTAGACTTTGAATACCTCATCATCTACAGTACATAATGTCGTCAAATGATTCAGAGAATCTGGAGAAATCTCTGTGTGCAAGGGACACGGCCGAAAATCAATGTTGGATGCCTGTAATCTTCAGGCCCTCCGGCAGCACTGCATTAAAAACAGATTCTGTACGGAAATCACTGTCTGTAAACACAGTTCGCTGTTCCATCCATAAATGCAGGTTAAAGCTCTGTCATGCAAAGAAGGAGCCATATGTGAACATGATCCAGAAACACCGCCGTCTTCTCTGGGCCAAAGCTCATTTAAAATGGACTGAGGAAAAGTGTAAAACTGTTCTGTGGGCAGGCGAATCAGAATTTGAAATTTATTTTGGAAAACATGGACACTGCATCCCTGGACTAAAGAGGAGATGGAACATTTGGCTTGTTATCAGCACTCAGTTCAAAAGCCTGCATCTCTGATGGTATGGGGGTGCATTAGTGCCTCTGGAATTGGCAGCTTGCACATCTGGAAAGGCACCGTCGATGCTGAAAGGTAAATACAGGTTTTAGAGAACATATTGCTCCCATCCTGACGTCTTTTTCAGGGAAAGCCTTGCATACTGCAGCAAAACAATGCTAAACCGCACACTGCATCTATTACAACAGCGTGGCTTTGTAGTAGAAGAGTCCAGGTGCTGAACTGGCCTGCCTGCAGTCCAGACCTTTTACCAATTGAAAACATCTGGCACATCATGAAACAAAAAATACAACAAAGAAGACCCAGGACTGCTGAGAAACTAGAATCCCATGTCACACAAGAATGAAACAACATTCCTCTCCCAAAAGTCCAGCAGCTGGTCTCCTCAGTTCACAGACTGTTGTTAAAAGAAGAGGGGATGCTACACAGTGGTAAACATGACCCCGTCCCAACTGTTTTGAGATGTGTTGCTACCATCAAATTCAAAATGACCTTATTTGTTATTAAAATGGTACATTTTCTCAGTTTAAACATTTGATATGTTTTCTGTGTTCTATTGTGAATAAAATATGGGTTTATGAGATTTGCAAATCATTGCATTCTGTTTTTATTTATATTTTACACAACATTACAGCGCTTTTGGAATTAGGGTTGTATTTTTTAATAAGTTATTAATTCAAAATACACTACTTGTTTAGGTTGAGGCACTAAAAACACTTTGGTTAGACATTAAAAACTACTTGGCTAAGGTTAGAAAAGGATCATATTTTTTTTACGGTTGAGATGCAACAGTTGATACTTCATTAAAGCTCTGTTTTTTTGGTTGCCATGGTGACACGTTCCTGCTTTGTCTGGACAAAGTACATGCTGACTGTCATGAAAAAAACAAGTTGTGTACATTAACATGAACAAACAGATTATTCAGAAAAGATTTTTCATGACTATTTCACATTTCGCTATGACTGGGTTGGACCCACAGTACACTTAATGCAGATATTGCATTCAAACAAATGTTTTCCCCCAGCTTTCTTGTACATTTTACTAGTTCAAAAAAAAAAAAAGTTAGCTATTTATCTGTCTACCAACAATTTAATTATGCTGAAGTACAATTTAAAATATGTGTTGTAAACACAGACTGTATGCAAAGATGGAGATAGCCAGCTGGGTCACCCTTTGCTTTGTAAAGTCCCATTGTGAAGTCTCAAGATGACAGGTGTCATATCACCATACTGAAACCAGTTGAACTGTATCTGACTAGTAGTTAAGGTCTTAAAAAAGGAATCATTTTGATTTTTAAAATGGTGCAGCAACCCCGCTGTAGTTGTAGATACCTGTTGCTTGCTTACACATTATTTCTATTCAAAATATGTTTACACAGTAAAATACATATGAAACATTGTTGAAAAGTCAGGCTAATTTATTAACTAAATTTTTTGTGTAGTATGTACTTTTACCTTTGCAGAGCACTGTTGTGCTACTGAATGTGAGACACTGGTAAATCAATGATGTAATGATGCTGTGCTGCAAACTAATGCTATAGCTGTAGTAGTAGGAAACAGGGTCAACATGGTTTTCGGTCTCATCAGATCTCGACCCTCTCAAAGGTTTATTGATCTTATTTCCATTTCAACTATCCTGTTTTGTTGCAGTATTACTTTTTTTTTTTCTACACCTTTAATTCATCTCCAACAGGGGCAGTTGTTAAGATTGTCTGTCTGGTACTGTTGTGTGTGAAAAGCAAGTAGTGGTGTAAATTCTGATCTCCCATCTTCAGGTCATTCATCTGCATGTGACAAGTTTCCTGTTTTTGAGATATTGTGCACTATTTCTTCATCTTCATCAGCTCTTTTCATCTTGAACTAAATGCTTGTCCCATCCTCATTGAAGATATTCTTGTTTGCTTGTGTCCCATCTGTTGAAAAATAGCCTGTAATTGTTTAACTTCCACTTTAATGTGGTATTGTTCTGCATACTTATCCTGAAGGGAACTATATCCACTGAATGTGTAAGAGATATACATAGGAAAGATATTGAACTAGCTATTGTCAGCAAATGCAGGGGTAAATGTAAGCACGATGGTTCTGTAGTTGCATGTTCAAGGTTCTTACCAGCTAATGTACTATAAATGAGCCTGCAGAAAATGGTTGCCTAGAATATATTACATTTACTGCCACAAGGTGCAGGTGTAATGTTATATGGTAGTAATAAGCATCAGTTGCTGCTTCATTAAAGGTGACTGTGAACATGGAAGCAGGCTGTTTCTAACCTGCAAACTTTGTACTTATTTACTTCATTAAATCAATCATTACATTATAGGCTGTGTAATTGCCGATACAGTTACTAGATTCTTACAGAACGTCATCATTTTCTTTATTTCAGTGCTACAAAAGATTCAGATTGTTATTTAATGCAGTATTTGGTCCCTAGCCTAAGGAAAGAAATCAGATTTCTTCTTTTCTCCACCTATTTCTTCACGGCAAAACTTGATTTAACATCACAATGAGATCATTTTCTCTTCTTAAATTCAGCTGTAGAGAAACTGCTTTCCTCTTGTGTCAGCCCAATCTTGGATTAAGCTTTATATTGTGGGGTAAAGACCCTACAATATTAGAGAGAAAACCCCAACAGTAAGATGACCCCCCTATGAACAAGTGCTTGGTGACAGTGGGAAGGAAAAACTCCCTTTTAAGTTTTTATGACAGCTTCACATTTCCTTTATAACACATATTTCTCAAGTTTTTCTTAAATTATTCCCTGACATTATCCGACTCATGTTGTGCATTTACTAAGAATTAGTAATTATGTGCAGTTACTTCTTGCAAATGTTACTAAATTACTTTATAATTAGCAAAAAGTAATTAGTGACTTTTACATTACTTTAAAATCTATACTTTAATGCTCTTATTAATGATGACATAACTTAGGTAGATTTTTTAAATTACTTTTTTTTAGTGTTGCTGTGTATAACTAAAGGGACTAAATAAATAAATGATGTCCTGTGTTTTCCTTGACTTCAGTGGGAAACATTATTTTGTTCTGGGAAAAATTTAAAGGATCTTTTGTGTGCTGTTGAAAAGGAGTTGGAAGTCCTTAAAATATGGCTTGATGTTAATTAATTGTTCCTTAATATTAAGAAAACTAAATTTAAGATTTTTGCAAATCAAAAAGAAACTTTAAATTAAAAATGTGTAACTTTAAAACTGCAAGAGTGTTGTGATTGATCAAAAATTAACATGGAAACAAAATATTGACTATATTAAAGGAAAAATTTCAAAGTCGTTAGCAATTCTGTATAAAACTAGGGAAATATTAATCTATAAGGCCCTGCATATAATTTATTGCTCACTTATCCTCCTTACTTTTCTTACTGTGTGGAATTGTAGGGATCGACTTTTAAAACAACAATTAATTCAATAGTTTTATTACAAAAATGAGCAATATGGATTATTAACAAGGCTGGTTACTATGATCACACTGATCCACTGAACCAGGTCCCACATTAATGATTTGGTTTATTTTAAAATGATGCAAATACTGTTTAAAACAAAATCAAAGTTACTCACAAACTGTGTACATAGATTTTGTCAGTGCAGGAGAGTAAATATGATTTGAGAGATTTTTGTAATTTCACTGTACAAAAAGCAAATAAAGAGATTAAACGAATATGTTTTCTGTTGTTGGGGTTAAATTATGGAATAATGCTGACCTAATTATAAAAATGTGTAATTTGCTTTTGGCTTTCAAAAAAATGCTCCACAAATATATATTTTTGAGGGTTACAGGTGAGAATGATTTTGTTGGTGTTTTACTTTTTCTATTTTGGAAGGTAGGGTAGTTTAATGATAAGAATATAGGTCAGGCATATATGAGCATTGCTTCAGCCTGAGTCTGTTCAGTCACTATTTGTTATATTGGTTGTGGATTTTATATGAACTGTTTGCACTTTCTGTGTAATGTGTGATGACTGAATAAAATTAAATATCAGATACGTTTTTAAAAAAAACTAAAATATCAGGACAAGGAACTGCAGTGTTACGTTTTCTGCAAGCATGCACAGGTCTGCTTAGGTAGTAAATTATTTCATTTGTTGCACACATGTCCTGAATGTGAGTATAATTCCAGCATAACTCTAGGCTAAGAGATTACGCAACCTTATGTCAGGTGTTATTTGTGAGTGTCTGCTGTAGTTAAAGCTACAATGTTACAAAGATGGACTATTTTAGATACTTCCCCCTTTGAATATTTGCTGTATTATTTCATCCAGGCTATATAAATGTGAAAAACTCAGTCTCAAATAAAATGAAATGGTGGTCACAAACTCACCGTCCTGTCCACTCATATTTGTCCGCATGAATCCCAGTGATTATTAGTGCATCTCAAATAATTAGTATAGCATGAAAAAGCTCTTTTTTCATAAATGAATTCAAAAGGGTAAACTTTCATATACGTATTCTATATTCATTGCATTGAAGTGAAATATTTCAAGACATTTTTGTATTTTAATATGAATGATTAGGAGTTAATGCTGCTGAAAATCAGAACTCCAGTATCTCAAATAATCAATAAAGAAAAGATTTAATCTACAATACAGAAATGTCTAACTTCATTTATACACTCAACACTCGGTTGGGGCTCCTTTACCATTAATTACTGCATCAATGCAGCTTTGCATGGCGATCAGCTTGTGGCACTGCTGAGGTGTCATTGAAGCCCAGGTTGCTTTGATAGTGACCTTCAGCTTGTCTGTATTTTTGGCTTGAGTGTTTCTCATCTTCCTCTTGATAATACCTCATAGATTCTCTGTGGGGTTCAGCTCAGGTGAGTTGGCTGGCCAATCAAGCACAGGAACATCCTGGTCAGCAAACCATTTGGTAGTAGTTTTAGCACTGTGGGCAGGTGCTAAATCCTGTTGGAAAAGGAAATTGGCATCTCCATAAAGCTCTAAAATCTCCTGGTAGATGGCTGCTTTGACTTTGGACTTGATGAAACACAGCAGAACAACCACCACCAACACCAGCAGATCACATGGCACCCCAAATTATCACAGACTTCACACTGGACTTCAAACACCTTGGATTCTGTGCAACTCCACTCTTCCTCCAGACTCCAGGACCTTGATTTCAAAATGAAATGAAAATTTACCTTCATCTGAACAGAGGACTTTGGACCACTGAACAACAGTCCAGTTCTTTTTCTCCTTAGCCCAGGTAAGATGCTTCTGATGTTGCCTCTGGTTCAGGAGTGGCTTGTAATTAGGAATGTGACAGTTGTAGCCCCTTTCCTGAAGACATCTGTGTGCGGTAGCTCTTGATGCACTGACACCAGCCTCAGTCCGCTCCTTGTGAAGCTCTCCCAAGTTTTTGAATCGACTTTTCTTGACAATCAAAGGCTGTGGTTATCCCTCTTTCTTATGCGCCTTTTCCTTAACTTTTCTAATCCAGTCAACTTTCCATTAAAATGCTTCAATACGGCACTCTGCAAATAGCCAGTCTTTTCAGCAGTGACCTTCTGTGGCTTACCCTCGTTGTGCTGGTAATCATCATTTGGACAACTGACAAGTCTGCAGTCTTCCCCAGGACTGTGGTTGCGAGTACTGAACTACACTGAGGAATACACAATATTGACACAGTCTGAATAGCAATTTACTCCGACTCAAAATGAAGTATTCTAATATACTGACATGTTCTTTTTAGCTATAGGCAATAATGATCAAAATTTAAATAGAAAAATGCTTGAAACATTGTAGTTTCCCAGTGATGTGTCTAGAATATATTAAACTTTAAATAACATGGAAAATATTGAACTTTTTTCCATTATATTCAAATTTTTTTTAAGATGCACTAGTATATGAAAATCCATTTATCCATCCATCCATTTTCTCCTGCTTATCCAGTTCAGGGTCGCAGGGGGACTGGAGCCCATTCCAGCTGTCATAGGGTGAGAGGCAGGGTACACCCAGGACAGGTTGCCAGTCTGTCACAGTAGTATATGAAAATGTAATGTTTAATTCATGAAACATAGACGTAACATAGTCCTTTGCATAAGCCGTACTTTCAGGTTATTTCAACTGGTTATGAACCTTCATAAGCAAAACAAAACGTTGGCTGCCGCCTTGTTTGTTATGGTGCAGATGTTAATATAGTAGTATCAAGAGTGGAAATGTCAGAAAAGATCAGGGTTTGTAGTAGCACAGCTTAAGGACTTCAGCTAAAAAATTATGTTTCTTCTGACATCATGATTTCTTCTACATTTGTTCCATTGAGTTTACAGTACACATGCCCATGTTGTGTTTGCCTTCATGTTGCATTAGCAAATGACTGTGATTCGGTTAATCAGGCACAACAAGAACACAGCCCCCCACATGTTATTGTTGTCTTTTTGTGTGTATCTTTGCCTTCAGGGTGTCTTTTTTTTTTAAGACAAAATCATCCTCAAGACCAAGACAGGTCATTACCGCACTTTGATTCAGATGTAAAAGCTCTGAACAAAAATAGGAGCCATTATGACACTGTGGCAATTTAACCAATTTCACTATGTTTTTCTCTGTCTTTCACAGATGCACAGGTTACTGTGCTTACACACATGCACACTTACACTCACCCACACCTAGTCATAATCTTTCTTACTGCATCTAGCGATATGAGGAAAGCTGAATTTTCCACATCAAGATCGAGTGGGGAGGGAGGGAAGGCATTATCAGCCCCAGAGAAAGATAAGAGTTACGTCAGTAGGCTAGGAGTCTTGTGTAAAAATCCAAAGGTCACCCGAGCTTGACTTCACACCAGCAGACATGGAGACACTGAAGGTCAAAGAGATTGAAGGAGTAATCCATTCACAAGGATGACAACCAACACCTACAGTTTCACTCTGATCCATTTCCTCACAGACACTGCGCTCTTTTTTCCCCTCTGGAGCTATATTTTTCTCAGATGTTTATCCTTTCGTGTTTTCTTCATGCCAGATAATGCATAGGGATTCTTTGTCTGGGTAGAGAGGGAAAAAATTACAACTAGTACCCACCCAGAAAGGTGACCAAGACAATAAGAAGCAGCAACAGTGAGTAAAAAGACACCTGAGGCAGAGCACTGAACCCTGGTCGTATCAAGTAGCATATTAATTCTAGTGGAGCACCGTGGATAAGTGGGGCCCCTGGGCACTGCACACTCCGAATATAATCATGAAGACACTGCATTCGATAATGTAATAAAATATACAATATAACGCTGAGCTGTGAAATGTATGTAAACAACCCAGCAGCAAAGACAATCATGAGGATGGAAATTGCAAAGGTTTTTCTAAGGTAAGGACTTTATTCAACTTGTAGATGACGCAGATTATGAATTCATGAGGCATCTATTTGGAATGTGACCAAATCATGTACAAATCTGAACATAGTAATGAGTTCAGGAAGAACTTAAATCATAGTATTACAGCAGAATACCAAGTACTTCCTGCCTCCTATGCTAAAGGTAAAACAGTCAATTTCTACATTAGTAGCAGTTATACATTAATATCTTTAAAACGTCACTAATAGATAGCAATCTCTGACCTTTTTTTTCCTTTTCCTTTGGGTACCAGCACATCAAACATCAAATGTTTGTGTAGTGTTTCTGGACCCTTACTATGGACCATTTACTCCCTTGGTGCAGTTTGTTTGTGCAGCATAGGTCGTTCAAAATAAATAAATAACCACACTGAAAGGTCTGACCATGCAGGTCTCTGTCCTCTTCCAAGTGCACTGCGCAGTTTGTCAAGAGTGAGAATGCAAGACGAGCTCCTGCTGGAAAAAAAACTGCATGGATACCTAAAAAAACAGGTTTGAGCATTGCTGACATCTGATAACCAGCAGTTCTTCATGACTGAAAAACACGCTGCTAGAAAATTAACTGATGGGAAATTGAAGTCTGGACCAATGACTGTATTCAGCTTTTTCTTCCCTGTGCTCTGTACAGCAGAGCAAGTGAAATAGTCTATAATTCTTGCCACTTCCCAGTGGGTGATGGCGTCCATCCATCCGTCCGGCCTTCTCCGGTCACCAAATCTGTTTGTGATTTTTATGGACACCAAAGAGTGGTAAGTGTCCAGCTTGGTGGCTTCACTGACCTGTAACCTCACACATTTTGCAGCCAACTGTAAAGCTGGGATGTGAGCCAGATCCTTAAATTTCTGAAATCATAGTGCTCATAGGATATCAGCTCATACAGTACCATTAACCAGTATTGCATTAGTTTATGTCCCTAGTGACCCGGAGTACCTCAAGATCTTTCTCATGAGTTAAGGAAAGATAAATCATAAGATCAGCAGGCAGTTTGTAGCAGTGTTTGTGGTAATGCTGGCAAGCTCTTGCTGTGAGCACAGAAGTCCCAGATACCTGCTGTTCAAACCTTCCGTTTGCAATGTGCCACTAATCAGAAAAAAGTTGGCTTAAAGACAAAGGAGCTAGAAAGATCTGTTTCAGACAGTGGATGAACTGAGGGGCTGAACCAAGGCCCAGTATATGATCAGCAAGGATTATTTTGAATTGGAAATTGTGCAAAGCTGCTCTAGTAAAGTCAAAGAATAATATGGGTTCACTTTAAATACAGGATAAGATGGTTGGACATCCAGTTGCACAAATCTGTGCAACTGGACATTGTGAGAATGGTGCAGGAAATAATCTGATGAATTCACAGTGAGAGAGCCTGAGTTTTTTAAGTAGTGAGAACGTGTCTGAAGCTGACTATTTCCTGTTGTATATTAGATGTGATAACTTCAGACAGTGTCCAGTTTTAGCTGAAGTTCATGTATGAGAACGGCTTAAGTTACAGGAACCAAAACCAGGCCAAACAAAGCAATCTTCTAGCATTTGAACTGAATAAACTGCAGGTATAGTTAAACCTTTAAGAGCCTCAGTCTGATGTGCCACATTCTTTAGATGTCTTTAGTTCCTGGCCATTACCTACAACATCACCCCTGGCTTGAAGACAGTTTGCCACACAGTGTGGAACCATTAGGAAAGAAAAGTTCTCCAGAGGCTAAAACCCCTGTTTGATTTTCTCAGCCTCTCGCCCTATGACCGAGCCTCGCATCGGCTCAGCCTAATCTGACAAGATGCTAATAGATCGTCTAATTAACATAATGTCCACCCATTAGGAGTGGTTAACCTTTGACTCATCATACTGACAGGGATAATAGGAGGAGCAGAAAGAAGCTCACAGATAAATGCACTATGAACTCATGCTATTTACATATTTCATCACTTCTCAATGTCTGCACACATGCTAATGCATTGATGCCAGCTGTTTTATATCTCTGACACGTGTTTTAACACACACGTCTCTAATTACTGATTATATTACTGTGCTGAGTGGTTCAGTCCTCAAGCTTCAGCCACCTTAGGGCAACTGGACCACAGAGCAGTCAAGCTGTCGTCACTTCGCCGAACTACTGTCACAGTTTCACCCACCGCGAGGAATTTACCCGGCTGGTTTCCACATACTTGAACTTGAGTTTGCTCCTTACCACACACACACACACACACACACACTACAAAAAAACATATGTGCATTCTTGCCGCTGATCCTTCCTGACGTCTCATTCCACCTCATTTCCTCAGACCCCTGCTTCTTTCTAATTGAGGCAGCAGCGAATACAATTATGGTGAGAATCATCCCGGACTGATGTGAGGACGGATTAACGGGATTAAGAAGATAATCTGTTGACCCTCTGGCCCCGGCGCAGTATGAGGCTGGGAAGGCAATTTGAAGCAGAGAGAAGAAGAGATAGGGGGCTTTAATGAGCGAGCTGACGAAAGCCTCTGACCACCGAGAGGCTCGCTTGGCGTGCCGCTGGGGGATTACTTTCTGCAAGACTCCCCTACGCAATCTCACCTAACCCCTCACTGCCCACACCCTCACTGCTTCTTCAAGGATGTTCAGGAACAGCTCAGTGAATGAGCTAATAAAAGTCCCTGGTTAATAAACAACAAATAGCAGCACGCATGCTGCATTATTAGTTTGTTATTGAATGTTGTAATGGAGGTTCAAAAGTAGAATACATTCTGGAAAAATAAAATAACATGACCAACATTTTTTTATTTTATTTCTAATTTTTTTTTTTTTTTTGGAGACAAATTTAAGAAGGGTCTCGACCTGCACAATTTTCTTCATTATTATATTATCATATTATTTCGTGTGTTGTTAGCTTTCATCCTGTTTGTGTCCACCTGACAAAATGCAAGACCAATATTTACTCATCTTTCAGCTCTGAGAAATATATTTGGCTCCTCAGTTTGCTAAAATCCTACAATATACATTCACCAACTAGTCACTGACTTTATCTGCATGGACTTTGTAAATGGGCAGGTGGTGCACAGTGGACTTACTTCCTGTTTGCTGAAAACTGTTAACTGAAACAGCAGTAAAACACTACAGGAGTTGTTTAGTTGTAGGAACCAAAAGAACCAAAGCCAAGTGAAACAAAGCAGTCTTCTACTATTTCTTGGAAATCACCAGAAGCTGTACTCAGAAATTTAGCAGGGGAAAAAAAACAACAGATGACATTTCCCCACTGGTTTAAACCAAACAAAATGAAGTGCAGGTATAATCAAACCTTTAAGAGCCTCTTCGGTGTGATATGCCACATTTTTCAGATGTTTTTAGTTCCTGCCCATTACCTGAGAGTAAAATGCTCCCATTATCATTATCACTTCCATGTCATCAGTTTTTCTTTTGTTCTTTTCTTGTGTTTCTTACTGTTCCAGTTCCCCCTTCTCCATGTCTCTAGTGCTTCCTTCTTTGTGTGCCTCTTTTTCAGTTCCTGTTTCGGTTCAGCTCTTGTTGAATTTTGAAGGTTGCTTCCTCATTTAGCTTGATGTTTTTACTTCCTGTCTTTGTTCTTTTCCCGACCCTCTTATTGTCAGATTGAGTGCACCTGTGTCTTATTAGCCTTCTCTCTCAGGGCTCATAGTTAACAAAAATTGTGCTCACAAACAAGTAGGTATGTGCACGACTAGTTGACTAGACATTTAAATGTTGCTGCCTTTGCTAGTACAGCAATAATACATTTAAACGTATTATTCTTATTTTATTAATGTACAACAATTCAATTCAATTCAATTTTATTTATATAGCGCCAAATCACAACAACAGTCGCCTCAAGGCGCTTTATGTTTTAGGGTAAAGACCCTACAATATTAGACAGAAAACCCCAACAGTCAGACGACCCCCTGTGAGCAAACACTTGGCAACAGTGGGAAGGAAAAACTCCCTTTTAACAGGAAGAATCCTCCAGCAGAACCAGGCTCAGGGAGGGGCAGCCATCTGCCGCGACTGGTTGGGGGTGAGGAGAAACGAGTGCAGAGGGAGACAGGACAAAAGACACATTA
>VUQI01060177.1:4191-16050 GCA_015106735.1 Paratilapia polleni | reverse complement strand
CTGTTCCTGAGGTATGTGGATCTTTATATGCCAAAATTTTCCATAACCACTGATGCCTCCCTGAAGAACACACTGCAAGAAATGGGCATAACCAGCGCTTTTGAGGACCACGCTGATTTCTCTGGCATGTCTGATGAGGTTCAGCTCAAAGTCTCAAAGGTGGGCAAACATTTCTCTTTTTACTTCTTATAAGGGAACAAGATGAGGACATGCCTACTCCATGACCCAAAGTGGATCCTGGGATACTGAAAGAGACTCATTACAGAGTTAGAAATTAGCCTCTGACTGCCCTTATTTCTTTTTCTTCCACAGGCATCCCACAAGGCCACACTCAGTATCACTGAGATGGGAACAGAGGCAGCAGCCGTCACCATTCTTGAAATGGTTCCATTGAGTCTGCCACAAAAAGTCAGAATTGACAGGCCCTTCTTGGTTTTCATTATGGAAAACTCCACCGGGAGCATCCTCTTCATGGGCAAGATCAACAACCCAACAGCTGCATAAAGGCACAACCTTGTGAGATGATAACTGTGATCATGACTGTCATCATGAGGATCTTATCATGATTAAAAAGATTGCTTGTTTATATCATATCAATATTTGTAAGGGTATCAGTCTTCATGCAAGAATTTTTCTGGTCAACAAAAATGTCATTAAGAACATTTTGTTCAGGTACATAAGGAGTTTGCATAACATGACATCAAATATGCGGTTCATGCATTAAAAGCATATGACTAGAATGTTTTTGCCTATATTTAACAACAAATAAATAAATGACACATTTGTTGTGGTCTGTTTCTGACACGTCCTGCCAGGATAGTAGATCAGGGAGAAGAAAACTCTGCATTATAATCTAGTGACTACATCTCAGGGGTTTCAAAGAGTATAGTATAGTAATAAGTCTTGACTAATGCTGCAGGAGAGACATGTAACCTGATGGCCATCAGCCTCAAACAAGACTTCACCCTTTGACCTGTCAATAGAAAAGTTGCAGCAGAGTGTTTATACAATGAACACACATAGACATTGTCTCCCTTTACAAATCTCACTGAGTATAGCAACAGTTAGCTTTTTACCAGTGTAGCATGTGCTTGTGTAAGATATATATCCTTAGACTAATTCATTCTGCTGAAACTTCTAGTGTTTGGGGAGCATTAGTTTTTAGCTGAGCAGGGTATCTGGAATTAAGCTAACATGTACAGAGCCAGATGCTTCTTGTTTGATATTGCTATTATCCAACATGTTTTGACAAGCTGAGTACGTTGCAGTGCTCATTTGTCTTTGTCTTGTCATTTTGTCATTATGTCTGCTAAACCCAAGGGCCTAGAGTGGAAATTCACAGAGGCCACATCCCAGTGGGACAAGACTTCTATCTCAAGCATATACTCTAATTCAAAAGAGGCTATACACACTTAACCTTCTGTGCATCCCCCTAACATGTTTCTTCTGACATGATAGCCCTCATCCTACTGACATATTTAACATACATGGACTACCCACTGAGGTCCTTGAAGACTAATGAAGATTAATTTACTGTAAGAAGCAATCATAACAGCAAAATAATAATTAATAGCAAAACTTATTTCTTCTCAAAGCATTATCAGTTATGTAATTTTTGCCATCTAATGAAAAAATAAGAGTTTTATTACTTTTGCAAAGTTACAATCCTTTTGCATGTTTTGTAAAATGAAAAATCTCTACTTTTCTTTAATCCAACTTGCGGTGTTTATCCCAGGTACAATCCATATTATTACTTTAAAGCTTATTTACTGTCCTTTGACTCTGGTATTACTTGACCCCAATATAAAATAAACACACAAGCAGCCTTCCTTATTTAAGATGTTCTCTGTTCGATTCTTAATTTGTGTAGTACTTGCACATTGATTTTCATATATACTGAGCCTTTAGTTCTTAGTTCTGGTTTGTATTAAAGTTTATTTTGTTCCCTCAGAGTTTCCTGTCTCATCCTCCTGTGTCCTATGTTTAGTTCGTTCATGTATCTATGTTTCCCCGTTTAGTTATTGTTTCTCACTTCCTGTTTTATTTTGGTAGTTACTGGTCTCTAGTGTCTTATGACTAGTTTTACTTTCCCTCCTGTCTCATTGTCTTTGATTATATTCACCTGCAACGCATTACCCTCTTGTGCCCAATTCCCTGTCTTCCCCTCAGTCCTTATCTCGCTCTGTGTCTTCCCTGCCTGTTTATGAAGTGTTGAGGGTTTAATCTGCCTCATCATTTCATGGACTTTGTAATTTTGAACTCTGAAATCAGCCTGAATAAAGGTTTGCTTTTTGTTTACGTCTGCCTGCCTGTGAGTCTGCATTTGGGTCCATGTTCCTGTAATTCATGACAATTTAAGCAACTGAAGCAAAAAGCTAATAAGCCAAGCTGTTGGGTATCATTTTGAAATCCTCGATAATACTGTGAAATGTATGGGAAGTTGCAAAAGCATCAGAGTGAAGTGTTCTTACTATGTAACATTAGTTAGTTCAAAGCCAAGCTTCTAGACTAATTGGGTACTGTCCATATCACATAAGGACTGACATTACAAACAATCCTCCCTGTTTGCCAAAGCTTGTTGAATTTGAAAGCCATTTTCTACAGACTGGCAGTATACTGAATATTCAGCTAACTGGGGTGGCTCTGGGTCAGGGGGTAGAGCTGGTTGTCCCCTAAGTGGAAAGGGTATTTAATAAAGTTTGGTGTTCCAGCAAGTGATGCTGGTATTTAAAGTTGATAAAATAATCAAAACAACTGGACCAAGGTAGTGTTCAGAGTACGGTTTAAGACCTGTAAAGGGTTTCACGCTGCGAAAACAGAAAGCCCATAGGCCTTAAGGAGGACTTTGGGAGTTGGGTACATAAATCTCTAACACCTTAGTGATAAAAACCTTTAAACACCATGAAATGGCAAAAGGTTAACCTAACTTTTTGCCATAGTTTTTAACAAGTTAACTTGTTCAGTAAAGTCAATGATACATACTGGATTAAAGATAACAAACATGCAATATAACAAGTATGCTACACAATACAAAAGTCGAAAACTAGATTACTTGAACACTTTATTGTTTATGTCAAACAGAAATGGAAGAAAGAATAAGGCTTTGATATGTCTAAAGATAATTGGAATGATATGTGGGAAAGTGAGACGAAACAAACTCAAGGTCCTGAAGAGAGTTCTTTTGTAAGATTATTATACCATACTGTATTTTGTGACATAAACAGTGAATCTTTTCAAAGGGGTTATCAGGACAGGACAAATGCTCTATGCAGTGTATGTCTGTGTATCTGTGAAACATGGTTGACCATTTCTAGGATTCTGATTTTGTGCTATATTTTATTTATTTTTGGGAAATATTGCAAAAGAAATATGAACTATTTTTGGATGTTGATTAATACATCTAGGCAGAATCCCAGACAGACCCATGGATTGGAATGAATCCTCTTGGTAGGCTGCAAGAAAGGCAGCTACTGTAGACAGAAGACTAAACCATGAATGAAATTATCTGCACTAATTGCACAATGTAGAACACAATAGTGCTGGTAAATGCTAAGAGGCTTATCAACACTCCCACGGCCTGTGCTTTAAACTGGCTAAAAGACTGCCAGTAATTCTTTGGACTTAACAGATGGCTTGTGTGTATTTACAAAGGTGCAGATGTCATCACTGTTAAACATTGTTTTCTGCAGCTATTTCAATTTTGGTTTGGATAATGAAATCAAAAAAGTAGTACATTTTTATTGCAAAGCATCCTTTGCAGTTCAATTATGCAGGCAAAGTTAGATCTGCACTGTAGCACAAACACACTCGCTCTGGAAAACATCACAAGCTCAACATCATTTCTGAACCTCAGCACAAAGATGTGTTCATTAGTGTTGAGTTCCATGACTATCCCTCTTCTGCTACTGAAAATCTCTCAGATCTCTCTGCTTTGGTTGTTATTCCTGCTTGAAGAAGATCAAATGCGTGGTACGCATGCAAATCAAGATATGATTTGACACATTGTGAAGTGGGCATCTATAATGCATTTGCCATCAGGTTTAGGGTGTACGAGTCCTAACGTGTGTGTCACTCTCACACAGCGGCTCATTCCTTGAGATGCGACAGGAGGAAGTAGAGCATCTCTTTGCAGTGAGACTGACAGACAAGGGCATGGGAAAGACTGATTTCATTACTGGGTGTTCTCAGGTTTTAGTCATTGTGCGTTAAAATATACCAGCGCTCAGCACATGCATGACATTCAGAAAAGACACTGCTGTGATCTAAAAGGGAACTGCTAAAAAAAATTCTGTTTGTTCACATGTCTGTGATCACATATATGCCCCCCTCCAGAAAATAACAAAACAAAAACATATACAGACAAAAAACACACTATATATACAGTGATGTGAAAAAGTGTTTGCCCCCCTTCCTGATTTCTTATTTTTTGCATATTTCTTGCACTTAAATGTTTCAGATCATCAAATAAATTTTAATATTAGACAAAGATAACTCGAGTAAATACAAAATGGAGTTTTTAAATGATGATTTCATTTATTAAGGGAATAAAGCTATCCAAACCTACCTGGCCCTCTGTGAAAAAGTAATTGCTGGGCCTGCTTTGCTGCTTCAGCACCTGGACGACTTGCTGTATTTGATGGAACCATGAATTCTGCTCTCTACCAAAAAATCCTGAAGGAGAATGTTGGGCCATCAGTTTGTGCCCTGAAGCTCAAGTGCAGTTGGGTTATGCAGCAGGACAATGATCCAAAACACACCAGCAAGTCCACCTCTGGATGGCTAAAAAACAAAATGAAGGTTTTGGAGTGGTCTAGTCAAAGTCTGGATTTAAATCGGATTGAGATGCTTTGGCATGACCTTAAACAGACCGTTCATGCTCGAAAACCCTTCAGTGTGGCTGAATTGAAACAATTCTGCAAAGAAGAGTGGACCAAAATTCCTCCACAGTGCTGTAAAAGACTGATTGCCAATTATCGCAAACGCTTGATTGCAGTTCTTGCTGCCAAGGGTGGCACAACCAGTTATTAGGTTTAGGGGGCAATTACTTTTTCACGTAGGGTACCCCATAATGACTGCAGCTGGCCACATGTTTCTATTACTGTATTCTATTACTTATAAAAACATTTTTGTACACACTGTATTTTAACATATTTAAATAATATCAACACTTAGCAATAAATCAGGAATAAAAAACGGGTATGTATCAATTTGATATTTTGCGGTATTTTATGTTTTTACCCCCGAGTCACCTCAAAAACTCTGGCTGCCGTTCATCTGTAGTGAGTGTAGGTCATCAGTCCCGTGTTTACCTCTGCTGTCAATATGCAGAAGTGTTTTTGCCGCTGTTAACCGGTGTTAGTGAAACTTTCTTTGAAGTGGATCTAATGTTGTTGGACTCGGACACTTAGTGAATGAACTCTCATATGATGTGAGAATATAATCAAACTGTTTATCAGAGGGAAAGTGGGATTTTTAGGACACATGAGCCTAACGTTAGCTGGCATAATGTTAGCTTATAACAAGCTATTGTTGTTGTTGTTTAGCTGGCTCGTTGTCAGCTGTCCAGAGATGGGAGGGTCTCATGCCTAATCTGCTGACAATAAGTAATTGCGACAATATCGGGAATAAATAAACATGTTTACCTAAATTTAGGTGTTTAGAATTAGGCGGAATGGTGATGTCCATCTTGGCCACTGTATTCAAGATGGCAGGGCAACATTGTGGCTTCCACAAACCGGCGCTCAATCCTGTGCATTTTGAATCGATTAATTCTAGGTTAGAAGAATGCATCCATTTGTTGGAATACGTAATTACACACTAATCAATGTATATTTATGAGTACAATATTCTTTTTTCTATTAAATAACCTCAAAAAAAGATTGACTGTACGTTTAAGTGTGACAAATATGCATAAGAAATCAAGAGCAAATACTTTTTCATTTTTTCATGGTCAATGTTTCCCCTTGTGACTACAAAATGGAACATGGAACCTATGGGTTTGTCCTGTGGTGTTCTGCACCAGGAGTGTGGTAGCGTGTATAGTCCTGGTGGAAGAGGCCATCAGAAGTGCTTTTGCCATGTGGACTAAGCTTTTTTGGCAACAATGTTTAGTTGAGTGGTGTGTAACTACTCTTATCTACAGTACATGAATAACCAGGACCTAAGAATTCCCAGCAGACCAATGCATTGCAACAAGAATTGCCAATGTTATAAGAATACCAGCTATTCTTAGCTATTTCAAAGAGACTGCATGTACAGAAACAACAGGGTAGCACAAGGCATATGGATAAAGTTAGCAACTATATGGTCAACATCATAGACCACACTGGCCAGCAGGAGGAGACTCACCTGGTTGCAAAAAGACTTCAGATTGTATAGAAGACTGTGGAAGAATGGCTCTTGGCTCCCTTGCTCTGTGACCTCAGTTTACAGTTTCTTGATGACTTTATAGGCTCAGTCGCTAGTTTAAAGTCATATTGGATACAACGTTTGATTCATTTTGTAAATTATGGTCCTTATCATAGACAGAAAGGTGAATAAAACAGGCTATGCCTATTGGCTAATGTTTTATGAATCACAAGTTGTTAGCAAATCAGTGTGTGGTGTCCCCCCCATTTCAGGGTCAGATCGACCCCTCGCTTGGGGCTTTAGAATGAGACTTTACTAACAAATGGCTGACATCATTATGTCTACCTTTTATATGCAGTCTGTGGTCAACCTAACAGAGCATTTAGCAACCGGAGAACTACATATTTCCTTCACGAGCTGGTGGAGACCAAAAACAGAGCTAAAAGAAGACTATATATTGGACTTCCATTCATCAGTTGCTCTGTATTTTCTAATTGTGTAAATAAATATCTCTTTAATAATGTGTAAGACATACCAATCAAAGGTCTAAGGCTCGTATGCTGTATCTTATTTTCTCCATTGTTCACATGATCATACAAAAAAACAGCTAATTATGAGCATCATCTCGGAGTCAATCTTTATCTTATTGCCTTCAGGTCCTTTTGGACCTGAAGGCAATAAGGGCTTTTTCATACTGGCTATGAAATACCCATTAGAGTGTCAAGAGACAATTTTTCAAAAATGCTATCCCTATCCTGTTTTGGTAACACAATCAAGTCTTCATTTAACAGAAGTCTTTGTAGCCAGGGGCAGAGGTATAGTGAAGTATAGCAGATTGTATAGTGAAAGCAAGGCTCACAGGAAACTAGTCTAAAAGCTGATGATGTAATTATTCTATAGCCATTACACTGGGCAATCAAAGTTTACTTAATGTGATAAGTTAAACTTGTCTGTTGCCTCTTTGAGTTGAGCCAGATGTGTAGTTTTTATTTTGAGTAGGCAGATCAGCAGGTGGAAGAATAACACATTTGAAGAGCAGGGAGTAAAGCCAGATGCCTGATAAGACATTTCCCTGATGGAGACTGCACCGAGGGATTTTATAGATTTTCAATCATTACATAATATGATTCAGACTGTGAAGACTGTTGATTTGTGATGATTTAATCTCATTTTACCAGGAATCTGGGGACCAGTGAACAGAGATAAGAGGAGAAACCGAAATCTGCTTGCTAGGGGCAATGATTTGCATGCGTCCCCCCTGTTACAGTAACATTGATGGATGAGAAAAAAACAACAGGCCAATTTGGGCAGCCTAGCAACAGCACTGCAAGTGAAAGTTACAGAGATGCATTTGGCTGTCACATGTCTGCTCAACCAGAAACATATGACTGAGTATTCCTCATGATTTTCTACATTCTATGTACTTGCAGTTATTTACAACAACAAACATAAAGTCACTGATATTAAGAGGTTACAGTTAATAATCACAGTAACACTCCATTATAGATCCAACTTATGTTAGCCTGGGTAAATATCAGTTTCAGAGTTGTCTTATTTAGAGTACGTGTTAAAAATACTTAAAAGGTTTGCTTATTTTTCCTTAAAAATAAATAGATAAATAAATAAAATGGCTGACAAGTGCTTTTCCCTCTCCTCCAAGGTGTCTTTCTTTCAGAAATATTGGTGTATCATGAATTTAAGAATTTAACTATAATGTTTTATTTAAAAATAATAAAAAAAAATACTCACCAAAGCTGAAAGTGTGCCCTGCAATCACGTCTGGATTGTTTGATTTAAAATTCACTGTGGTGGTGTACAGAGACAAAATTACAAAAAATGTAATTTATGGATCTGGCTGAAATACAGTCAGGGTTCGCTGCATATCTTCCAGCAAAGTCTAGCTGTATCAGGTAATTCTCAGCTCGAGTATAGCGAAATTAGAAAGAACAGAAGGGACGGGAGCACACTGATTAATTCGCAGCCATCGAACTGTGCAAACAGACTAATGTTTCAACACATAGTCTGTGTCTCAGAGTATGATGAAGTCTGAGGTTTCATGAAGACACAGTATTGTCTGTTTGCACAGGTAAAGACTGTGAATTAATCAGTGTGCTCCCGTCCCTTTCTGTCCATTCTAAGTGTAATCAGATGTCTATTGGACTTCTCTTGGGCTATGAACTCACCTGTGCAAAACTGTGCAGATACTGCATGTGCACATTTTCACAGATTCTTGATTTCTATATGGGAGAATTTTCTTTTTACCAGTTTATTGATTCTTTTAGGGTGAAAAACAGACAAGAAAGCAGTCGGTGCTCACAACAGAGTATTATTATATGCTTTCAGAACTTTCTAAAGGGGATGTTCAAGTGTACAGACAGGAGCAAATATACACAAAAATTTGGAAAAAAACTGTGAAAGAAAGGAGATAAAATGCTCAACAGGATGCACACTAACACACATAACCACACACAGACACCAGTAGGTGGCACTGTTGTGACACGGGAAAATAAGTGTGGGTCCCTTGCACCTTGCTATTGTTCACTTAATGCTCTACTCATTTGAGTTTGTAATTTAGACCAAAATTAAAGCACAGCCGCTCCTCCATTCATTGGTCTACTTTACACATCAAAGTCAAATGAGTTGAATGCTTGGAAGGTCATGGAATGACTCACGCTCCTATCATCAGTTATCATCTGTGTGCTTTCTGCGCAAAAATCTCGGCCAGGGAAAACACATTAAAAGGGGGATCTACGCAAAACAAGAGTGGCATTTTTTTTTTCAACTTGGACAGTGTAAACAGGCCCAGCAAGCAAGCAAGAGCCAAAGCTTTAATCTGTCTCTGCAGAGGAAAAAGTGTGCGTCTATTGCAGATTAGCGCCTAATTTATGTTTGCAGTAACATTGAAACTGGCTTGTTTATTTACAAAAATACAAAGCCCAAGATCATAGCAGGGATAGTTGAGAATTCTATTTTAGGGTGTCGTTCTCACAAAGAGGCACCCCAGACTACTTCTTCACACAGATTTTGGTATTGTTAGCAGCCACCAGGACAGTGACACATCAAGAACAAAACCTGGTGGGTCCCCTGGTGGACGAGAGTCAATCATACAATCCACTGAGTATACAGCACACAGCAGAGTGGCATCCACTTAACATACTGAACGACTCGGTACAACCTCGTTAAATGTGCATCAAAGCCAACAAAGAGGAGGCAGAGAAGCCAGGTTGACAGAAGGAGGCTGCTGCTGCATCAAAGACAAACAATAAGGAAACTGATCATGTTTATTATTTATGCCTACCTTCTCACACAAAGTAGAGGTGTACAGTGAGAAATCTAACACCTTTTTATGTTGAGGCCTCTGTGGCAGTAAGAGGATCAACTCACAAGAACTGAAAATGTTGTATGCACAGCGCATTTGCTTGTGATGTCTTATTACAGTAAGTTATGCTGACAGTCCAAAGCACATCACTCACTAACTGTGCTGACCTATGCGTCTGGGCTTACATACAAAAACATGCACATACACACTGTTGTTGCTTTTGTGTGTGTGTGTGTGTGTGTGTGTGTGTGTGTGTGTGTGTAGAAAGCCATGCCGAGTGGCGATGGCTGTCATTTAGACGCGTTTGAATTTGCTGTTCGACGCCATGACCCTAGAATCGAAGTGCATCTTTGCTGTTGACAAATGGGATTAGAGGCAGCTTGTTTCAGTGGAGAACCAGCTGTGTTTGAGTGTATCTGTGTCTCTCTTTGTACTGTATCAATCCAGGTCAGTGGTAAAACAGCAGCTGTGTTTCATTATTATTCCCTTGTCATCTTGCATCAACCCCACAGAATCACGCTGCTCTCTGTGGCTTCTTGATACGTGTGTTGACTGTTTCTTACACCTGCAGCTCTAAGGTGTGTGGCAGTGTGTGGCTGATCCATCACATCTAATGTGGGGTGAAATTGCTGCAGGCCTGTTAGACACATCCATGCACAGACATACACACACACACACACACACACACAATGTACATATTCACGACTCAACCACCTACCTGTCTGATAGTGGCAATCAGCAAAGATTTACAGGATCATAAAAGATATTCTGCAAGTGTGAACATAAGCAGCTCAAATAAACTTTCCCTCCCCGGAGTGTCATCATGTGCAAGTGCATGACTTTCCACTTATTTGGTAAAAGCACACTTGAAGATCTTCAAGTAGAAACAGCAGCACATTAAGAGCATCGAGCACCCATGGAACATGGTGAAAACATGGCTGCCATCCAATTAAAAAGCAGTGAAAAGAACACAAAACAGCGGGAAAAAGATCAGAGTGCTTACGAGATGCTGACCCAGCTGGAAACAAATCAGGAAAACAATCAAATTACACAAAAGAACAGAATCACAAGCTATATAATTAAGTCCCAGGTCCACTGTGTATGATTTTCTTAATGATATATACTGTTTATAGTTATATATATGATAAAGACTTATACTGAACAACTAATTTCATTCCCTTTGCATGATTAATACATGAGTAACACAAACAAAAAGAAGCAAAAACAACCACATTCATTATCAATGCAGAGCACGTTTACATTAATATTCACATCCATATGCCAAATGACCAGCTAACACAGCACTGCTCAATGCTGGTCAGCTAATTGGTGAACAGCTATATGTTCTGTTTGAACATCTATTAGAGCTGTTCCAATTTATGACTGATTCAGACCATTATTTATTTATTTTTTAAATTAATAATGGTAAGGTATGGGTGGAATTATGTCAACAGCTTCCTGCATTCACAAGTATGGTTTTAATGTTATGGACAATACCTCAGACGGTACGTGGATGTGAATATTAATGGAACTATGATGACTCAAATCATTTGTCTCTATCTTGTTTTGAATTTATGGCAAATTGTTAAAAAAAAAAAGTCTGGTAGTTATTGCTCTACTTTACTTGAAGGGTATTAATGGTAAGGCATTCATCTTTAAGTAATAAAGAATTTCTACTACCAATCTTTGTGGAGGAGGCACAAAAATATAAATTACTCTGTATGTATCACTTATGTTTAATAGCTGGTTAGGTGTTTTTAACTCCTTAGTCAGACTAAATTAGTTGTTAATATGCAGGCAGATGTCAGATGTTAATGAAATCTACTGCAGTGTTAATCAAGCAGTGTCATTAAACACACCAGCCTATCATGATTTAGCATATTTTATACCTACTGATTTACAAATCATTACTTATTACACATTGTGCAATATATCACCATACAGTGTCTTCATTCAGTTTAGATTTGCTTGTTCTCTACAGATGATTAAGAAGTAGTTAGTGATTTGTTCTTGCTTATTCCACGATATTCCATGCTGTTGAAATAGTGTTTTTTTTTTTTGTTTTTTTTTTTTTTTTTTTTTTTTTTGGGGGGGTTTTTTTTTTTTTTTTTTTTTTTTTTTTTTTTTTTTTTTTAGTTTATCAGTGGGCACTGTCCATATCAAGAAGTGAATAAATAAAAATGAAAGGACAT
>VUQI01060175.1:5705-26970 GCA_015106735.1 Paratilapia polleni | reverse complement strand
TTTTTTTTTCGAGAGATATATAGTATATATATATATATATATATATATATATATATATATATATATATAGTTATCAAAAAAAATCTGCTCATGATCACTGCTAGAAAGGAGTAAGAAAACCAAAATCTCCCTGCTAATCATTCGTCACTGTCAGTGATGCAACAGAGGGCACCCATGAAAAACAAAATCTGAGTCAGCAAATGAAAGTCTCCCAGGACATGCTATCCATATACATTAACCACAGCTGACTCCAATGGTCCTACCCAGGAGATGCTGACTGTTACAAAATGTGACAAAGAAAGGATTGGCTAATAACAGCAGGGCTGGTGGCTAAAATGGGCTGATGGCACTTTTGTTGTGTGATATTGCATTTTGGTTTTGCTGTAAGCAGTGCATCTTTAATTATTAAGTAGAAAGTAGAGTATACCATCTAAGTCAAGACAATATTTATTATTATTTGGGAGAGCCCTTAAATGGGAGAGAGAATGTACATACAACATATATGTTGAATACTTTTCATCGTGACCAGGGATTGCTTTTTTTTTTTTTTTAAAGAGTACCTGCTGCTTGGTAACAGAGAAAATCAGATTAACTGTCCATGCTGAGCCCTGTGTGTTTTGCTTTTCTGCCTGTAGATTCCTTTACAGATGTATTCAAAGCAAGCACACTAAGCTTGACCACAGCATTCCTCATATGTAATCAAGAAAAAAATCACCAGCCAGCACTGCTCAGTGCCTGTGGAGGTTTTACAGATGTAGGCTCACTCTGTGTCAGGATGCATGCTGTTTGAAAGTAGCCAGCTCCTCGAGCTGTCAGGGCATGAACCTGACCATCCACTGGGGAGGAGAGCAGTACTATCAGTACTCCTAAGATGCCACTGCGCAAAAAGTTGCGTAGTACAACTTTGTTTCTACACATGTGAAAAAGCAAACATCCAATTGAAAGGTTTGGCTTTCAACATGTGAACAACATGGCACGAAGTTCACACCTTCCATTCATTTAACAGAAAGAGGGATTCCTGATTAGGTGCCAATGATTAGGTTCTCCTTAGGGAGTGACAGGTCTTCTTTAAACATCTGACATCTTGAGTCTGGTGTTCTCATTGCTATTCAAGCATGTGCTGCCATCATTCCAATATATTCCAGTAATAAAGACCTCTCAAAGACCCTAAGAAAAAAAGGTGGCAGATGCCTGCAAGTCTGGTGGAGGATTTTGAAAAAAATATTTCCAAATTATCTTAAATAAATCATTAACTATAAAGAAAATAATTTGCATATGGCTTGTATTTCAAATAACTGGCTCCACCAGTTGTCTGCTTAGTGCACAAAAAAGTCTCTAAGATTTGTCATCACAGGATCTCCAGCTTACTCTTACAACTGTACAAAGTGCAAGTGTTTACTATTAAAAAGAGAATGCATACATCAAAGTATTTGCAGCCAAAAAGAACATTACTAAGAAAGACCAGGCTTATGGAATAATGTGCTTGGATAAGTAAATCAGTGAAAAACCTGTTTGGCCACAGATACCATAGATGTTGATGAGACCAAAGAGCCTTTTAGGAGAAGAACCTCAAATTCATTGATGAATTTTTAATTATATTTACAGTAAAAGTGCTTGAAAATAATGTAAAGCCATCTGTCCAAAACTTAAAGTGGAAGAGGACCTTTTACCAGGACAATGACCATAAGCACATTAGCAAATCCACCAAAAACAAATTTAAAAAGAAGAATGGCCAAGTCAAAGCTTGAATTAAAATCCCACCAAAATAGTGTGGGTAATTTAAATGGTCAGTACATTCATGGAAAGCCTCAAAGGTCTTGCAACTTAAGGACTTTTGCATGGAAGATTGGTCAAAGACTGCAGCAATCCAATAAAAAAAAACAGCAATCAAAATGCCTACAAAAAGTTATTCCTTTTAAACCCAAGGCTTCACTATTCCCAAGAATATTACTTCTAGTCATGTTTCTGTTGACGAAAGCTATAGAATATATATGTAGTTAATGTTAAAAAAAAAAAAGGCTTCTTTGATCTTTCTGGAATCACAAAAATTAAAAAAAGGGTTTTGTTGTACTGGAAAGACATTCCCATTGTGAGCATAAAACATTCACCTGCAGTAGACTTAAAATATAATTTGCTTCTACACAGAGAACAGTGTGTAGTCAGTGTGGATTTACAAACGTGGAAAGAAATAGAGGAAAAATGGAAAAAAAAAATGGACCACAGACATATCTCAAACAAACCACTCCAACAGCATAATCCAATGCTCTGTTTGTCTTTATGTTCAGTATGGTGCAAGCCACTGCATTTTTGCCAAAAAGAAATACCTGAATACACTGCCTCTATCTCAGTCCTCATGGACCAACTTATTCAACTCACAGTAGAGAGATTGCTGCACCAACTATCCACACTGACACTGTACTTCCTGTTAAGAAAAAATACCATTGCTTTTTCAAGGCATCAAAACAGTTGATATTAAATATGGTAGTAATAATCAGCTGTTTTACGCTGGGTGGTGTGTTTATAGAAGACATATAAAAGCACATGCATAGGAGCTGATCAGTAAACTATGCAAAGCAAAGCACATACTCTCAGTTAAGAATTTCTGACCAATGACAAAGCGGATGGTGGAAATTGTCATTAATATTAGGATGATCATAGTTTGTTTAAAGAATGAAAAGAAAACTGAGAAATTTAGACATATGTTAATAAAATATGGCCAGCATGTGCTCAATAATGCTTTCCTATAGGCTAAGGCGCACAGAGTAAACTGTAGCCACAATGCCCATGATACCTTTAAGGCAAACAAAAGCAGACAACTAACATGCTGATTATTGTATTTTTTAAAGCCACAATTCAAGTCTGCACAGTTTAAGAGTTCATACACAGTGCAACAGAGTGGGAATTCACTTCAAAGCAACTTAAAAAGTACTGTTCTACAGAATTAAGCATTCATTTCAAAATGACACCAATCAAAGTCAAAGTCTGGAAATACTTTCAATCATTTCTTATGGGCTTCACGCTCAGAAACAACTCATCTGAAATGTGTGGGTGTGTTTTGATCTTGGTCTTGACAATGCCTGGGCAATGTGGGCAAACAACTCCTCAATATCATACAAACAATTTTCTGCCTCAAACCTAGATTACCAACAAAAAAAAAAAACTGGGTACAGACAGTAAACCGAAAACAACCTCATGACCTTCAGCAATGCTGCCAACAAAGAAGAGGTCAAGGCATTTAACCCTGGTGTATTCAGCTTACTGCTCAGTGCAGTTCAGCTTCCCTCAGTAGAAATGAACTCTGTACTAGGCAGCTCCCAAAATGTTCGCAGCTGTGTGAACCTGAATCACATCCTGATTAAACAGCAGAAACACTACTCTCTGTGTCAGTCCTTTGCAGTTAAACAAGCAACAGACAACCTTTTTTTTTTTTCCCTTCACCTTATTATATTATTAAATGAATGTTGGAGCAATGTAGTGGCAACAGAATAATTACACCTCTGGTGCTAAGACTGGTTTGGTATAAGTCTTGCTTTGACTATGGGAGTCGGTAAGCCACCAGGTGAAAATCTCCCAGGGAAATTATTGTGCAAATGTGCAACCAAAACAGCATCATTGTCTTTTGCCCTGTAGCCTTCCCCAGTAGCTGAGAGGGCAGATGGTAGAACAACCAGAGTAGCTGTGGAAACACTATCTGGCAAAAGGGGGAAAAAAAAGTTATTAAAGGGAGCAAAGAAGGTGAAGAGGGAGAGTGGTAAAAACCTAAAGTAAAAGAAGCACGAACCTCCAATGAGATTCACTCAAAGAAGACAGCTCTGGGGCATGAGAGAGTTCAAATTCGATAGAGAAAGCACTGTGATTAGAATAAGCATGTATGAATAGGTGAATGTGGCTGTAAGGCTTTTCTAATACTAGAAAAGCCTTACATAAATAAAGTCCATTTACCAATATTTCAACTAGATCAGCAGTAAGAGAATATGCCTATTATTGTTTTATTATAGGTTTAAAAAAAACAAACCAAAAAAAAAAAAATCACAACAGAACGATTAACTAGATAAACAGTATTTGGTGTTCAGCTTTCTGCAATGATTAAGAAACAAGAACAATGTTCACAGCAGTGTACAGGCGGGTGGCAAACTAAAGGAAAAACCTGAACCCTCGAGGGGATGCAGTGGCTCTGTTATTCAGTAAAGACTTGCAAAGTGAATGCCAAGGTGCTTTGAAGCTGTTCTGGCAGCGTGCAGTGGCTAACACCTTACTAAGACTCTTTATGTTGGATTTTCCTTTGATTTGTGAAGCTTATGAATAATTTATGGTCAGTAGGAATTTATGAAACAACAATTAAAAAGGCTTTTCAAATTCCGCTGTAAACGTTGAAACGCGTCCACTGAAAGGAAATGTTCTTCCCCTCTGTCATTCTTTTTTTTTCCCTCTCTTTTTTATAGAACTAAAACATGTGCAAACAAATAGCGAGGGTTTAAACAGGCAAAGCTAACAACACTTTCTGTTAATGAACATATGCTTGACTGGTGTATATTTTATAGCACACACAGATATTTGCTTCCTTAGCTTCTTGTTATAGAACAGCAAACATTTATAAAAACCTGCCTTTAAAATAAAGTGTACCATGGATAATGTGGTGAGTGCAATATAGTAAATTGTAAAATTAAAGAAGGTATAAAATATGGAGGAATGTAAATTTCTGATTTAGACAGCAACAAAGAAAAGAAAAAAAAAAGAGTACATATGATCATAAGGCCAACTTTTTTGCCAGTTATCATAATGACATGCCTTCAGTACTTGACTAGCTTAGCCATCCCCATCAATGCAGCTCAACCCTCCTCCAAAGACTTCATTCACGCTGTCTTTTCAGATACACAGCTTGACATTTCAGTGTGAGGCGGGCACTTCAGTTGTCGAGCAGACTATTACTGGTGAGGAGAATGCACTGAAATAAGTATAATTCTCCACCAAGAACCACCAATGAACCGCGGCTGAAAAAAATCCTCAGGTATGCCAGCAATGTGGTGGCAATCCAGGGCATGGAAGAAGCGGTGGGCTTTAACAGACATGCTTAGTGGGCTGCAGCTAATGAGCCCTGATGCAGAGACTAGAGGATTGCCAGCAAGGCAACAGACTTGACCAGATGCAGAGAGATAGTCTGAGTGAAGCAAGTACCTCATTCCGACTTATGGGCACTTCAAGTTCAGTTTCTCTTTGATTTTGCTCTCCAGCCCAGGAAAATTATATTTTGAGAGAAGCATCATTAGTACAATTTGAGATTATAAAATATGTATTGCAAGACTATTGGTTGCACAATCTAACATGAACACACAAAGTACAAATAAACCCCCAGAAATTAAATGTTTTATGAGTGCAATTATTTTGATATCATATAATGAGGAATCTGATTGAAGCACTGCCATAGCTAAATTTATTTTTCAATAAAGAAAACCATGCATTCTCTGTCCTTTTCTTTCTCTCCCCTCCTCCCTCTACTGTCTACCTTGCTGCCGCCTTCACCTGAAAATAGCCTAGAGAAAGTGCTCTCGTCTCTGAAAAGCGGCAAGCAGTTTGCTCTCCTGTCAAGCTACTGTGGAAAGAAAGGTCGATGTGTGTCTCCAGCGAGAATGTCGGAGAGAGGAGAAATGTGTGCATTAGCTTCCACAAGTACGTCACATTTAAACGGAGAGATAAAAACGGTGGTCAGTCTCTTTATAATGAAGACAGCGTGTCCATCTATAATGCGGGGTGGGGTTTTTTGCTGTAAAAGACTGACAATGGTTTTACATTGGATTGTTCTTAGCAATAAAACGATTAGTTTACCACAAATAATTTAACATTTTGCAAACTCTTTTAATATTACTCTCACTACTATGCAGCATTTACAAACCTTGAGCTGAGAAGTAATGTGCGTAGCTTAAAATCAAGACTAAAAAACATTTTTAGAGGAAGCCAATTGTTATAGGTAGAATAGTAACAAACCCTCTAGTAGAATTACAGTATATTTATTCACCTAGTGAATTTTATTTTTTATTTTTTATTTATTCACCAAGTGAATAAATATGGAAATATGGACTTTCTGTGGACCGTCTCTCTGATGAAGGTGTTGGTAGGTGGAAGGGATCAGTTTACCCACAGAATTTACCTATATGTTTATCTTTATGCTCACATACAGTACTGTGCAAGTCTTCAGCCGCCCCCCATTTCTTTATATTTTGTTAGGAAAATGGGAAATAAGTGCAGCAATTTATTAAAAAATGCAAACATACATAGAAATACAGTATATAAGGCAAAAAACAGAATTTGTACAATTCTAACGAGCTTGAAAGTCAACATTTGCTATGACCACCTTTATTCTTCAACACAGCCTGAACTCTCTTAAGCAAGCTTTCTTGTAATTTCTTTAAGTAGTCTTCAGGAATAGTTCTCCAGGCTTGAAGGACATTCAAAGCTCTTCTTTGGATGTTGGCTGCCTTTTGCTCAGTTCTCTGTCAAGATGATCCCACACTGCTTCAATAATGTTGAGGTCCGGGCTCTGGGGAGGCCAATCCATGATTGATAGTGCTCCATTGTGTGTTTTTCTGTCCAGGTATGCTTTTACTGTATGGGCAGTATGTTTGGGATCATTGTCATGCTGAAAAATGAAGCCGTTACCAATCAAATGCTTTCCAGATGGCATTACACAGTGGATCAAAATCTGATGATACTTTTCTGTGTTCACAATCCCATCAATTTTGACAACATCCCCAACACTGCTGGCTGAAATGCAGCACCAAACCATGACAGAGGTTCCACCATGTTTTACAGATGGCTGTAGACACTCACTGTTGTAACTCTCTCCTGACCTCCTCTGTATTGACAATGAGTTGTACCAAAAAATTCAAATTTGGATTCATCACTTCATAAAAACTGTTGCCACTGATTTTCAGTCTGGTTCTTGTGTAATGTAGCATACCTCAGCCTATTTCCATTCCTTATGAATACCTTGTTGACAGCCACCTTTCCATTGAGACCATTTCTGGTGAGACTTTGGTGAACAGCAGATGGTTCAACTGAAGGACCAGATGCATCTCTTGCTGCTGGATTTTTTTTTTGTTTCTTAAGGACATGATTTTCAGATACTGCTCACGTGCTGTAGATAGTTTTTTAGGCCTGCTGTGTCTTCTACACTTGTCCAGCTTCCTCAAATTTTTGACTGACTGAAATGCAGCCCCAAACCAGGACAGAGCCTCCACCGTGGTTTACTTATGGCTGTAGACACTCACTGTTGTACCCTTCTCCTGATCTCCTCTTTATTGTTGACGAGTTGAACCAAAACTTTCACGACACTGCTATTAATTTTCAGTCCAGTTCTTGTGTAAGTTGGCATACCTCAGCCTTTTCTCCCTGTTTCCCTTCCTTAAGAATGGCTCCATGTCAGCCACCCTTCCAGTGAGACCATTTCTGATGTGACTTTGGCAAACAGTAGATCATCTGAAGGGCCAGATGCATCTCTCAGGTCCTGTGTCATGTCTTTGCTGGTCTGGGTAGCTGGATTTTTTTTCCCATTTCTTAAGGACATGACCTTCAGATGCTGTTCAATTGCTGTAGATAGTTTTTTAGGTCTGCCACTTCTTCTTTTGTCCTCCTTTTGTCCAGTTTCTTCAGATTTTTAAGGACACACTGCACACCATGCTGAGATATGCCAACTTTTTGGCTAATAGCTCTTTGGGAATCACCTTGTTGGTGCAAAAATACAATTTTATGCCTGTCAAAATGTTATCTTTTCATAGATTCAACTAAAGAAATGGGAACAAATTATGTTATCTTTGGCATTTTTGGTAATAAAATGAGAAGAAATTATCTGTTTTTGCAATAGGCTGCTAGTAACAAAGTGTCTAAAGATACAATTTAAAATTGGTTCTTTGCTAAATTAGTCTGTTATGTGTAGACACAACACTGGTTCATCCCTTGAGTTAGGTGCCTCTTTATGCTTGATTCATAGGTCAGTATTCAGTGGCTTAACAAACAAAAAACATATTCCTTTGAAAATGGTCAGGTACTAGGACTGGACTGAAAATGAGTGAAAAAGCAGCCAATGTCCAAAGAAAAACTTTGAAAGACCTTCAGAAAGCCTGGAGAACTACTGCTCAAGACCACTTTAAAAATTTACAAGAAAGTCTGGCTCCTTGGAAGCAAAATATAAAGAAATGAGGGGTGGCTCAATACTTTTGCACAGTACTGCACATATAGGTCATTTGTTATTACAGCCTAAAATCACCCAATTAAGAGTTTCTAAATGACCAACAGGAATGTTTTTCTATTTTAAATCCACATTAGGAGGCAGTAGAGATGGTACTGGCACAAACATATCCAAGTTTTGACCAGGAGACTTAAGCTCGAGTCTCTTGTGAGACCACTCTTAAGTGTGGCTCAAAAGGATTAAACATTTCTCTAGAAGAATAATTTTAATCTTTTAAGTGAGCTAAGAAATGGCTGCAGGACTCTGTAGGGATCAGCTTTCAAAAGGAGACCAATTCATAAGGGTGTGAATCATTTATGCATTTTTAAAGGTGGCATGGCAACGACTCCTAAAATAAGTTTTGGTAACTTAATCACGAAGACGTACTGGGGGAAAGAGGGTTCCCTGAAATCTGATCTTCTCCAGGATGGCTGGCAGCCGCAGACCAAATATAGGCCCAGTGCTTCGGCTGTAATTGGGAGCTTTATTGATTTCCGGGCCTGTCGTCACGCCTGAGGTGACCTTTTGTTTGAGAATAATTGCTCTATTAGAGGGTTTATTCAGGCACCTGCTGGGTGTCTCAGACACTATTATTGTCCAATAAGAATCCCCAGGCAGCAAAAAATAGTGACCCTGTCCTGGTATGTTGGGTGGACGGAGAGAGTCTGACTTTCTGCACCGCTGGGCCTTATCATCACACAGGAATACAGGGCTGGCTCGGTTCCTTTTCTGAGTTAACATGAGCTGTAATATGGCTGGGAAGCTTGATAAGGTTATAATGTATATTGCTTCAACTGCACTGCTTCGCTTTTGAGAAGTGGCCAGACTTATTCATAGCGCTGGCTGACACAAAGTACATGGGAAATAACTGATTTGTTGGAAAATATTGATGCACTAGCAGGTTATAAAATATTGGCTGCAGTGCCATAAACACAGCATATTTCCTACATCAACTACAAATTGTCTGGTTCTTTCCAGCTTTCAATTTAAAGGACATGTGCACTTCCATCGCTTCTCTAGCACTTCTGAAATAAGTAGAGCGCCATTAAAATGTGGCTCAGGTCGTCTGAGGGTTCATGCCAAGTGTGATCTGCACAGAGTCAACCAAGAGTTAGAAAGCTTTACCAGGGAAACTTTCTCAAGCTGTGGCTGAGCTTCTGGGTGACTTTGCTGAAGCACACTGGCCCCTCGACCTCAAAGACGTCTGAACTCTGAGGCAACAGAAAGTCAATAATTAAAAAATACAGCCAAAGAATCCTGTTTTTCTTAACATAGTAATTCTTTATTTATACTATTTGGCAAGGACCAAAAGGGCAAAAAAAAGTTCTGAAAATGCAGGAACAAGATGTGTGACATGCTGACTGCACAAGTCTGCTTTTAAATAAAACATCTTTTGGCAGACCCAAAAAGTTTGTGTTGCGTCATAACTTCAAAAACATTTCCCATTAATTCAATCAGAATTTTAAATGTAGATGTGAAAAGGGAAGGAAGCTTACACTTTCAAATGTAAGCTGGAATGGCATTTCAGTGCAACCTCTGAGGAAACATCAACAAGGCTTTCAAAATGCCTGCTACCTTTCAAACTTCCTCACTCCCCTCATGTAGGTGTGGTGAAAAGCCAGCCATACGTCTTTCATCCTATTAATCTTGTGCCTTAAAACATGAAGACAGACCGTGTGCACCCTGTTTTCTAAAGAGATAGAATTGTTGGTATTTGACAATTGTGTTTAAATCAAACTCGGGACTGGGTTGTCACAGACAGCTTTGTAGCTGTGCCAGCAGGGCCGAGGGAAATAGACTGATGAACAGAAAGGTGAGTGTTTATCACCGTGGACCAAACATCAAGTTTTCCCTGAGTTTGTGTTGGGAAACTGTCATGCTCCACATTGCCTCCGGCACCGCAACCGAATGATATCATTAAATCTTGGCATAAACAGTTATGACTCACGCTGTGCTGTTTGTTGTGATGCCATCACTCTTCCTTGCTCTTTCCTTTAGAGCACAGCTACAGAGGCATTTTTCATATGGAGGGCCAAAACTGCCACAACTGTGTCCCCAGGAAAAAGTAAATCATCCTCACTGACCGCGTCTGTCACGGTTGACCCCATGATGCATTTCAAATGACAGCCCCCTCATTTGCCTAATGAAGCAGTAAAGCAAAAGAGATGTAAAAAGAAAACACAAGAGTCGATGAATTTGAGGAAAATGTCAGGTGAAAATAAAACATATAATTGTAAAAATAATATTATATAATATTATAAAAAATAATTAAATAAATCCTTTGCACCACGTCGTCCCCCATCCTGCTTTGGTCAAAATAAAAACATGTAAACACTCATTCAAACCACAAGAAACATGTTTTCAAGCTTCTTTGAAAATTGTTGACATGGGCCCATTGTGTGTCCAGTCATGTTGAAAGCTTCTGTTCAGTGGTCTTGATGCACTAATGCTTCTCTAATGCATTGTGTTGCCACAAAGCACACATCAGCATAAAGGTTCTCAGTGTGATGAAATTGATTTTCAACATGTTCTTTTGTCCCCCACTGGCAAAAACACATTTTATGTCATTTACTAAAGCCAATTTCTCTCTCACAAGAGCGAGGCCTTAATCCAAATCTAACAACATAAGAACACATGTTGTTATGTTACCTCCACTGCATCCAAATTAAAGAGTCCCACCAGAAAGCAAATCTTTCTGTGGTATTTTTCTCTTACTGTATGTGATATATACTAAATCAATTGGTTTAACCTAAACTTAGCCTTAAACGTAATTTACAGTAAACCTTAACCTTCCATTTACACAAATGGAAATCAATGTTAACCCATACCAATGTTAAAACAACTTCTAAGAGTGATATATCTATGTATTACAACAATCTGTGGTTGAAATTTCAACCCAATTTCACACATGAACATATTCAACCACCTGGGGAATTCACATTTTTCCCTCACGACTGGTGGTTACGGATCTCTCTCTAGGCCTGTGTAAGTGGGGCCTTAAGTTGCTCTTAAGGCTGACAACTGAAGCCAAGGCCAAAATGCCTCAAACCTGCATTCTTTCTAATGTCCAGCAGAGGGCCAACTCCTGTGTCTGCAAAAAGAAGTCTGTATAGAAGAAGACTGTATAGTCTGAGAAAACTACTGTACTTCTTACTTGATTTAAGCGCTTATTAAACATTTTCTGAATAATGTCATGGTCTTAGTCTATAGTTGTAAGTGTTCTTTAAAACAGTACATTGTGTATCTTGTAAATTACGGTCCCATTTAGAGATAAATAAATGATAACTCAGGGTATGTTTTAATATGTGGTTATCCTATGATTGTGCAGTGTCCATGATTTTGAAGTCAGATCCACCCCTTGCTTGCTCAGCAGTTTGTTTATACTAAAAGATACTAATGAGCTGCCCGTCCAGCTTTTCCAGTAAGAAAGTTTTGTGTTATGCCTAGGCAAAACTAGTACCACAGTTAACCAAATTCACAAGCCAGCAAGCTAGTGCTATTGTTAGCTAATCAGCTTCACTCACTTGTCCACATATGGGGAGCCAAAAGGCCAACTACCTTCAAAACGGTAGTTCACAAACCAATGCATGACATCACAGTGGCAATATCTATCTTTTCTGATTCAACATTAATTGTCTTAGGCCCCAGTCACACAGGCCTAGAGACTGGTTGGCAACCCCATGGCAATCACAGGTTGCTAGGGAAAAATGTGTATATTTCTTGTGGTTTGTAACCAGTTGGCGAGTGGTTGCTGGAGGGTGCTAGCAGTTGCTAGGTGAAATTGGTCGGAAAGAGACATACGGTGCTGCACCGAAAACCTTCTTGCGATTGCTTTGGTCGCTAGCAGATTGCAGCAGTCACCTGTAGTTTGTATGGAAGACACTGACTTGTCTGCAAACACTTGCCAACTGCTTGCTAAGCATTAGTGAAACTGTAAAACGTGCAACACAAACCAGAAGGGGACATTGTTCACCTTCAAAGTAAAAGTTGCGCCTTTTGAAATGTATTGGTTGCAGTGGTAAGACACAACTCGTTCTCTGTTTCTTGTTTGCATCACACCTTTTAAAGTCCAAGTGGAATTCCAAGTTTACACTTGGAAGGCATCTTCCATACAAACTACGGACAACTGTGGCAATCTGCTGGCACTCAAAGGAATCACAAGGAGGTTTTTGGTGCAGCACCCTCTTTGTAACCAATTTCACCTTGCGACAGCCAGCAACCTCCAGCAACCACTCACTGACTGGTTGGGGAATACAGGAATACATTTTTCCCTAGCAACCATAGGTTGCCAGGGGGTTGCTGACTGGTCTCTAGGCCTGTGTGACTAAGGCTTTAGGAGGATAGGCTTCCATGTAAGTTTCAAAACACAGTAACTATTAATCTTTTTCAATTTTGGTTCTCTGTATTTGAAGTAGGTTCCCTTGTGGTTTATGTATATTATTTGCCTGTTAATAATTGATGTTCTTTTTCCAATTTAAGTTGTTAAAGATAACCCTCTATTTCAAAACTTTCACATCATAATTATGTATTGAAGGAGATAAAAAGTAAAAGGTATTACATTTGGCACCCTAAGGTCTGAAAGGCCAGAAACTTCAAAAAGCAAGTGTTCTCTACTCATAGTGGAATCAGATAAATATAACAATAACTGTTAATTTTGATATCTTACTGGCCTGAAGCCAATTCAAGGGTCAGTGACAGCTGATATAAAATTGGTGATAAAAACTCACTGAAGAGCTTTCTAAGCTTCATTCAGACCCAGAGATTACCCAGGAGTGTAGTTTTTTCTTCTCTGAAAAGATAGCAAATGACTGAGTGGAGGAGAACCTGTATTTCACTGATATAAGCAGGGATAGAGCTTATAATTCAGAGGCAATTGACAGCACCCTGAGGATCACTGAAATGAGATAATAAACTCCACAGTGAAAACCCTGTGTGGAACTGTGTGGACTTCTAATCTCGAAAATGGTAAAGACGGAAGATTCAATCATGCTGTGTAAGTGCCACTTAAAGTATTTTACTATCTCTTCTTGGTCATATAAAGCAGTTGAATGATAAATCATGTCAGGGCAATTAATTAAGTAGGCTGCTTTTTTTAAAATTTCACTAACAAACAAGTAAAATCTATTTGCACAAAAATCTCTTATCCACATGCATGTTCCATCAAACTATAAATTGAATTTACAGGGATTGAAAAGCTTATGAAAACATTGACATCTGTGGTAATTAGCACCCTGTGTGGAATGCCAATTCAAAGTGCCAATGTACCACATTTTCATATCAGGAGAACAATAGCCAAATCAAAAGCTTCAATCACGCATCCTGTCGTGTTTGATGTTCGAACAAACTTGGGTGCTCATTTGCAGGAACACTCTGAAATTAGGGCTGCATGCTCATTTGCCGGAATGAGATGCACATTAACTGAGTATTTGTTTAACTAGCGACTGAAACTAAATCAAAGGCAAAGCATAAAACAAGACGCCAACACAATTAATGACCAATATTCGTTTTCCTCTACTTTGTCAGTTTTTTTTTTTAGTTTTTTTTTATCTCTGCGTGTTTTCTTTGTGCAAAGCTGCATATTGAGCAACAGCATCTCCATAGAAACCAGGCTGCTGCTGGGCATTTGGAGCATGCCCAGAAAATGTCATGATGAAAGTCAGTAATTCAGCAATGGGCACTAAACACCACTGAGGAGAAATGTAATGGCTGCCAATATTTTGAGCATGGGAAACCAGCAGGGGGTCGACACTGTCGCCTCTGACCACCTCCCTTCTACTCAGACTCATGTTTTTATAGCTGGAAGAAGCAGGAGTGGGAGGCATGCCAGCTGATAGGCAGTCCAGGATGGAGCTGACAACATGACTGTCAGACAGATGACACAGACGCATGCTTCTCAAATAGAGAAAGATGATATTGCATCGGGCCGCCTACTTTCACGCTCCCATTGCTATAATGTGATGAGCTGTCACATTAAAATCCTCAAGTTGGTCAATTTGGAGCACCATCAGTAAGAGAAAAGAAATTATTGCAAGAATTATTGCACTCATAACAATAACACTAAAGGTTTGAGGCAATAAATGTCAGCAGGAACATTGGTTGGAAGGCTGGCCCAGGCTTTGAAAAGAAAGCCCATTCTTAAAGGTCTGTGCCTGGCTGAGCACCCAGATGCCAAATTATGGGTCTTCAGCCCCCTGCAGGCTACTGAGTGGCTCTGTGTGCTGTCTCATCAGGTAATTTGTAGGAAGTGAGGAGAAATTTGTTGTTCATTAGTGTCAAAGTGGGGATTTTTAACAAACTATACCAGACATTAAGGATAAACTCTGAAACCGGAGTTTAAATAAGACAAAGCTGCTGACATTACGAGCTCACCTCATCTCTGTGTATCATTTTGAGCTGTCACGCTTCCTCCAACAGTGGCACAAACAACCCCTGGCAGCATGTCCAATGAAGCTGGAGCACGAGCGTCTCCTAATTCGCATCTGAGCCTACAGGCAATTACCTGCTTATCATTCGTGACTAGCACTCTCTCTTCTGAATGTTTGTCACAGGCGTGGAGGTGGTGGCGAGATGACAGCAGGACCCGAGGGGGGCCGACAGTGAACCTGGAAATGCTCAGCGTTTCAATTAGAGGCTCGGCGGAACACGGTGGCTCCTGATCGCCTTCCTGCTCCGCAGCTCTAGGCCCCTAATTACAGCAGGTCGATAAGCCCAGAAAACACAGCTCGAATGGACTGAGGCAAGGCACAGATAAACACAAACGAAGACGAGAATACAAAGACATATTAACTGAAACGTACATGCTTTATATGGTGCAGACATACAAGATACGTGGAGATAAACTGCTGACACTCTGAAGCATGATTAATCTGACTTCACAGTGCACACAAAATGTACACACAATCTGGCTGCATTTCGGTACGCATGTTTTCTTCATTCAGATTGAAATTATTCAGGTTTAAGCTTTTGGGTCAGCTCTTTACATGGATTGTGATTTAACACAGTCTGGTTTATATGCATGGATGAACAGCACAAAAGTGATGAGTGTTTCCTGCATTTATCTTCCTCAGTTTTATCTCGTTTCTGGCACATGTCTTCATCAGCTCCCTTAAGGCAGATATGTATCATGTGTTCTACACAATAGCTGAATTTGTGTTGCTCTTAAGCATTTTATGTTAAAAATAAACTCTCTACAGATGAACAGTTCAGCTCAGTAGAGTTGCCGTTTTTTTTAAATTCACTTCAGGACAGCGGGCGTGCTCAGGAAGACCATACAGCAGAAGAAAGTGAGTGGTCGAATAGTTTAAATGGTAGAATTTTTCTTTGAAAAGGTTTATTTCACTCCGCTGACAGCAAATGAAATTTCATCCAGTCTGGCACTGTTTAGGGATTCCAGCAGAACCGATATTTATGATACCTTTTGATACCAGAATTCTGCAAATGTGATGGTACTTTTGTTTTTTAAGTAACCAGTTTTGGCAACCAGTGGAGCTGCCACAATAGCTCTGCCCCGACTCACTGACAAGAAAGGCAGTAAGTGAGTCGGGTGATAAATGATTCACAAAAGGCAATATGCAAGCAATGCTCTCATGCTTTTCAGACCAAATGAGGAAATACTTCCAATTTAGTGAGGCACCTAAGAGACCAGAATCTAGATCTGTTCAAGAATCCAAGGTGAATGAGTTTCAATTCAACATCCAACAGCATCCAAAGTATTCCAATCCTTCTTATGTTATCCTGAAATACACATTACCTTTTTGTTTGAGACTGCTAGCATTGCCATTGTACAATCAAATATTGCTGAAATGTTTGCAATGGCTAACAATATATAAATGCTTAAGCTAACGCAATGTAACTAATGTTATACCTTGTAGTAACGTCAGTAGCCTACTCAGCAACTATCCTAACATTTCAGTCCGTGTCCTGTCAACAAAAAATAAAAAAATAAACAGTAGAGCGGGGGCCAATATATCGATTGATATTAGCTATTTGCTGATATATCGGTATCAGCATTTATGACGGCCAATAATATAAGTAATAGTAAATAAGTAAAGACGAGATGGGAGAAACACTGTTCAACCATATTATGAGTGTTGATGTTGCATAGCTTGTCCACCAGAGGGCACTCTGCAACTTCCCTGTTGGCAACGCGCATTTGAAATGCCATAAACACAACAACCAGCTGATATGAGCAGAGTCGGACAGAGTGTAAACGAGTAAATCACGACCTGTTGCGCCAATAAAACAAAATTATTTTAAAACTGCATTGTCATATTATCTTAGTAAGGACTCATAAATAACTACAAATAACAAATGCTCGGGAAATCTGTTTACGTTTCGTTTGTCTGAAAGAAAAAAATATTGGCTGATATATCAGATTTTTAAATCACCAAATATCGGCATCAGTCTTAGGTGGGCATCAGGTGGGCTGTAGTAAACAGTCCCCCACCACCATGGCAGTGATTTAAAACAACTTTTTAATAAATGAGTGGGATAATCTTTTTTTTTTTTGGTATCGAGAATCGTGCAATTTTACTGGTACTGGTACCAACAACTAAATTTCTGGTATCGTGCCATCCCTAGCACTGTTTTTCTGATGGTTCTCATTTTTAATTCCTATTGGGCTTTTAAACATGAATAGAACCAGAATATTAGGGTCCATGTAGGCCATTAAAACTGAAAAGTTCTAATTCAGAAAGCTACTGTAGTTCATCTATAAAACATATTAGATTAGATAAGAATACCCAAAACGTCTTCACCTTATTTATTTCCATTTGAAAGAGACAGAGGAAAGAAAGTCACTACTTGGACTTCTGGGTGAGTTGCTTCATTTATGGAAATATGACCGCTCAGGTTCATAAAGGAAAAAGTGGAACATTGTTTAATAGCATCTATATGCATATTCTGTGCTGACTCGCGTAGCTTAGAGACACAATTAGAATGCAACAAAGGAGCAAAAACATATTTTTTTCCAACACCTGACAGAAAGAATTGCTGACCTTTTCCTAAATGAGGCAGTTTTACACACTATTTGGAAGCTCCTCCTGAGGTGTTTTCATAAAGCCTCAGACACGCACACAGTTACGCACACACACACACAGGATGTCTACACCAACTATTAGTGAGATGGAGGATTGTCATGACATTTAGTTTGACCGTTGCTCCAAACACTGAATATTTATTGCTGTATTAAAGCCCCCCCTCCCATCCCCCACCCATGCTTTATAAGCCATTTTGGCAAAGAACATTTAAATCATGACAACAATCATGATGAATCGCCATGCTGGCTGCCTGGCAATCTCGCCTCTAATCTCCACTTCAGACCCCAACATCACGGCTCAATTGTTCATAATTGCCCTTTAGATGAACTATGGCACAAACATTAGGGACATCCAATTCTCCTCTAAATCCATCTTCCATTCCCTCTTATCAGTCAAGGGCACTCAGTAAACAGGAGGAATTGGCCTATCATCTATTAGCATTCCAAAACTGAATAATCTTGTCACTCTTACTTTTCCGAATCTATTTCAGTCATTCTGCTTATCTCTCTGCTTATTAAAAAGTGGCTATGCTAAAAAGGTTCAACAAAGTGAGAAGGAAGGAAGGAAAAAAAGTGTATGTGATAACAGTGACTGCTCTGTCGCCATGTTTGCTACTAATTCATCACTGCAAGAGAAATCTATGTTTGTTGCAGTTGTGCAGTTTTAAATTAAGCCTGTATATTTCCTGAAGGAAATGCATTCTAGTATGTCAATCTTAGTTGGAAGCAAAGTCACTCAAACCTGTAAAGTTAACCAAAAATTAAAATTATACAGAAAATATACAGTGAGGATTTCAGAAGAACCTCAAATATTTTAAAAAGCTTCCCAGGAGGTGGATAAAGGTTCTGTTTTCAGCATTTTGCATATTCTCTTATAAAGAACTTCTCACACTGAGGAAGCAAGGTGGTGGTCCGATTTGTTCCCTAAAGCTTAGTAACTCCATCCATCGATCCACTGAGGCACCAGACACCGAGGCATTCCCAGGCCAGCCAAGAGATTCAATTTCTCAGGGTCTGCCCTGAAGCCTCTTCCTGGTCGGACATGCATGAAACACCTCACCTAGGAGGCACCCAGGAGGCATCCTTGTCAGATGCCCAAACCACCTTAACTGGCTCCTTTCGATGTGGAGGAGGACCTCTACTCTGAGCCCCTCCTGAATGACTGAACTCCTCACCCTATCTCTAAGGGAGAGCACAGCCACCTTTCAGAGGAAGCTCATTTCCGCCATTTGTATCTATGATCTCATTCAGTCACTACCCAGAGCTCATGGCCACAGGTGAGGGTAAGAACGTAGATCTACCAGTAAACTGACAGCTTCGTGTTCGTTCACTCAGCTCTCTCTTCACCGCAACAGATCGGTACAGGCTCCACTCCCCCGCCACTCGTGAACAAAACCCCAAGATACATGGGATGAGCTTGGTAGCTACTTTTAGTGAGACTGTGGCTAAGATAGCACTAGTTAGTCACATAGTTCCACTGGTCTTCTCTTCCATTTTCTCTGTAGCAAGCTAATTAGAGAATACATTCTCTGCGGTTGTCTCTGTGTGGCCAGACATCAGGAGGAGTAGGTGACACCCATGGCAGAGAAACAGAAGGATGCTACAGATCTGATCTAGGGGTCCATTCCATTTCCTATAAATCCCAGTGTACAGAAATTGGCTACAATTCAGCTGGAGCATAGCAGGGTGCTGGAGCATAGCAGGGGGCTTGCAAGGTAGTCCTCACTGAACAGGAGTGAATGGAGCTGAATGGCTAAAATAACTGTTTACACCTGCTTCTAGACAAAGAAAAAAAAGCCCACATTATACTTTAGCTTTCACACAGTATCAATAACATGTCCAAACTGAAATAAAACAACACTTCAGACATTTACCCAATAAAACACAATTATTCTGCCAATGCATGTTGATTGGTCGATTAAGGATTTACAACAGGACATACTTACTAGATGTTAGGAGAAGTTGTGGAGGTTGAAAGTGACTGATAATGATGTGGCTGCTTCTATAAATGCTCTGCTTTCATGCCTGAAATCAAAATGGCAGATGCCATAAAGTGGCTCATGGTGCTGTGACTTCCATAACACTTATCAAAACTTGTAAAAATGAACGATACCATAGGGCACCATTCATTCTGGACTATCCTATGAGAGCCCCCTATGAAACCAGAGTGCCAGAGAGTGGGAGTTCTCAATTACTGCAGGACTTCTATGGATGCTATTGGTAGTTAGCTAAGCTTTGTGCCCATTCAGCTATTTCCATTAAGTGCATCTTTTTTGTGTAGGTGCAAACAGCTAAATAACAGTGTAAATATATGATAAATAGCTTTGGTAATGTGTATATGCTAATAAGTGTTGCGGTTACATTGCTTATGGTAGCAATGTGGAGCTGTCAGTAATGGTAAACACGAGCTTGTCTGGGGAAAGCTGCAATGTTTAAAAATCTTCCTGGTAAAGAGAGACTTGCAATACATCAGAATAACTGAATTTACTTTTAGTACATGATCCAATCACATTCGAGGATGATGCCTGTGGTACCTTCACTTCTCCTTACTTTTCCTTTTCATTACCCTGCTAAATAAAAACCCTGAGGAATGAACTGAACGTGGCCCAAAAAATCTAGGTATGAACCGCATTTTGGATTTGGAGAATCATTACACCCCTAACATTCAGGCAGTGTATTGAATAGACATACTAATGACATCTACTCCTGTCTCATAGCTGCCTGGAAACCTTTTTTTTTTCTTTTTTGAACATTTTCTTCTCAAGCACAGAAGCTTGCATAAAATATGACTGAAAAAACACAGCTAATAAACTACATTAGAATTCTCCATCCAATCCCCAACCCTCAGCCTCACTGCCAACTCCCATGCAAGTTAATCCACTGATAACCACAACTGCATTGAAATTAATTTATTTTGCTGTGAAACCGTGCTGTTTTAAACATGTGTCAGGGTCTACATTCAGTGTAAACTAATCTGAGACATTTTAGTCACATGGACAAACAGACACTTAACCTGTGATGGCTGTAAAAAAGTAAAATCCACAGAATATACACTAAATCAACAATGTTTACATTGTTATATAAGAAACTATAACTGCAGCAATATTGTTCTATATATCACATTCTGCAGGCAAGTTCATGCAAAAGCCCAAGCGCCAATGCTGGTGCTATGCAGATGATCCCACTGTAGTCCAATTGTGTCTTGTCTGCAAGTTGCTTCCTTAATCAACATCTGTTTAAGCACTTATCACGCAAGCTATTTATCAACAGGCCACAGAGGCAGCAGCTCTACCACTGAGAGGTGAATGAAACAAAACGCAGGCTGAATAAAGCCGCATTTATCTTTGCAATAAAGCAGGAGATGTGTCGAAGTCGAATATCATCAATTTCACAATTCTTTAACTTTTCACCATCCTGAAAGAGCATGTTCCTGCCTGACTTCTTCACATCAGTATTTTGGTTTGACTTTCAAGTGAGCATCTTTCAGGTTTAATGTTTGAATTTATCAGCTTGTAGCAGACAGGCTCCATTTCAAGTAAACAACATCTTATCAATATTTGAGAAGAGCACACCCTCAGAAACCTCACTTAAGATCGACATGACACTGAATAGTTTCAAGCTGCTAAGTAAGCTGCCTCTCTTAGAAGAAACATATGCTACTGGAAGTCCAGTCCTTTTATAACTAATTCAGAATACCAAATTCTTGTCATGGTGTTTGTCACTAAATTCTACTGATGGCCTCTGAGGGATGCAGACAGCCACATGCACCATCTGGTACACGTAACACCTCTAGTCACCTGGCAGCAAACAGCTCAGTAGGGTGAAAACACTTACAGCTCTTTCAGGTACAGTTATGAACAAATGGCAAGATAAAAAATAAATAAATAAATAATAATAAAAAAAAAAAATATATATATATAAAATAGAGCTTCACCAACAAAAAGCTGCAAAATAAGGAAGATGATAGCCCTCCCATCCTACCGATGTTATGGCTCGCCTCTTTCTTT